>JAODUJ010710421.1:0-13707 GCA_027564615.1 Psolus chitonoides | reverse complement strand
TCTGATCCCTTTATGCATGTGAATAGTGAAAATTATAGCCTAACACACTGTAGTATAGTCAAATTCCGAGCCTATACGGCATATTTTTTAAAGTGCTTCAAACGAAGTTTATTTTCATTCTGATCCCTTTATGCATGTGAATAATGAAAATGATAGCCTAACACACTGTAGTATGTATGGTCAAATTCCGAGCCTATACCGCATATTTTTTAAAGTTCTTCAAACGAAGTTTATTTTGCTTCTGATCCCGTTATGCATGTGATTAGTGGAAATTATAGCCTAACACACTGTAGTATAGTCAAATTCCGAGCCTATACCGCATATTTTTGGCAAATATCAATGTTTTGGCACATGGGATTATGAAATAGGGAATGCAAAGATAGCACTTCTCAGTGCCATTTCCGGCGATCTGGGAGGCCTTTTTTATCAACATTTTTGTGTACGCTACGCGCCAACCGATGCTGGCGCTCCGCTCAGATGGTATACCGGGGCGCAATTTGCTACTCTTGCCTCCGGGCGCCAAAACCTCTAGCTACGCTACTGCCTACATGACCTTTGACCTAAATGCCTGATACAATTTGATGACCCACCAAGTACCCAATGGTCATTGTGCACACGTTTCATCAAAATCTGTCAAAGCATGTATGAATGAGGCCACTTCCACTTTGAATAATATGACCTTGAACGACCCCTGATGACTTCCGAATGACCTTCAAAAAATGTGTCGCCAAATGTTCACTGTATGTGCCAATTTTCATGTCCACCCGACAATCTTTAGTACTGCGGCCTAAGATGTCCACGAGATGACCACTAGATGACCATCCACCCAAAATCTATGGACACCACAAAGTAGCACTACCGAAGCACTATTATGGCAAACCTTCAGTATTGTACAATCGAAACTGTAGAAGAAGCGTTCTGCGTGTTTCCAGTTAATGGTCTCTACTGACACCTACATGACCTTTGACCTGAACTTGTGGACATCAAAGCGTGTGTGCGTGGGAGTAATTTGACATATTGTTGATAGATAGATAGATGGATAGATAGATAGACGCAGCACGATCACAATAGCTCCCACCGGCTAGCTGGTATGAGCTAAAAATCACTTCTTAGTAGGGTCATTTTGGGGAATCCGTAATCATTATTTTCCTACCTTTGTTTCTCAGTTGATTTTGGTTATCAGGACTATTTTAGAAGATAATGAGCTATATGTACCTATGGAAAATATCTGGAAAGTTTGCTAATGTGCAATATTCAAAATTATGGCTGTCATCCTATACAGGGGTGTGGGAACATCTTTTTTCCACACATCGATGGCCGACAAAATCGGTGTGTGGGAACACCGTGTTCCCTGGCAGCAAAGTTTGCCGTAAATTTACGGGCCGACAGTGAAACAAATTACGGCAAAATCACGTAAAATTGCGGGAAATCATACATGTAATAATATGTTGCACGGTAAATATCGGTAATTTACTCGATTTTATCGTAATTTTACGGTTTGACATTTACGGTCTTTACCCGTGATTTTACGGAAAATGGTTGGCAACTCTTCTGCCATGTATTTTGTCGTAAAATTTACGGGATTTTATTTTACAGTGAATAGATGTCTGTAGGCTACAAACTTGGTATTGGTGATCTTCAGAAAACGAGAGAAACATATAGGCCTACCTTGTATTGAGATTCTCAAATACTGCTCCGAGCCTCTCCGCGCGACAACTCAGATCCACCGATTCATGCGGCAACAGCCAAATCTCCTCCCTCAACTCTTTGAGGAAACGGATAAAAAGTATTCAATATGCTATGTCTATTTTATCTCACGAATATAAGGCCAAGGATAAGAACATGTTTCCCGTTCGTATTTTTCGAAATGGGTTGCATGCGGTTTTTAATATGCACTATTTTGCAATTTTTTAGTTGCGGGCAGAAACTCTACAGGTCTTCGTGTCTCTCCTTCCGTTAGTGACAAACGTTCATGTTTCTCCTTCCGTTAGTAGCAAACGCAAAATCGGCGGCGCTATTACACAGAGAACTGAGTTCATGTTTCTCCTTCCGTTAGTAACGAACGCAAATTCGGCGGAGCTATTACACAAAGAACTGCGTTCATGTTTCTCCTTCCGTTAGTGGCGAACGCAACATCGGCGGCGCTATTACACAAAGAACTGGCCTAATCCTTGCCAACAAGTAAATAGTAATCAGTCCGTTCGTTAGTAACAAACGTTGGCCCGCAGCTTCCGAGATCTGCTCGAGCTTGTTTGCTATATATAACCGTTTAGACCATGTCTGGGTCGCATGTGACCCTACCTCTTCCTCTGGCCACGCATAGCTCGAAACTGCCAGTAGGTGCCGCAACTATTTCGAGCCTGGGGATACGGGGTGCTGGGGCGTGACGCTGCCGGGCTGTTGCGAACAAGAGGGGAGGGGGGACTTAAGTCTCCTCACGACGGCCATTGTCGAGCAAATACCGCCCTGCTCAATGACATCCATGTGTTAAAGGATTAATTAAAATTAATTTCGTGTCGGTAATAAACATGGAAAAACGTCATGAGCTTCGCAGAGATGAGTTGGCATGCGACTGTCCACAGTATGCATAGTATAACCCATTAAACCATGTATGGGTAGCATGTGACCCCACCTCTTCCTCTGGCTACGCATGGCTCGAAACTACCAGTAGGTGCCGCGAATTTCGAGCAATGGGATACAGGGATACTGGGGCATGATGCCGCTGGGCTGTTGCGAATAAAAGGGACGGACTTAAGCCTCCTCTCGGCCATTGTCGCGCAAAGCTGACTGATCTAGTTATCAGTTCATTTGGCTATGAATACGCCATAGGAATACTGGAATTATAGTCAGACCCTATTTCCTACATCGTAGGCAGCCCTTTTGCCATAGAATGTTATTATGTAGACTAATTTCGCGGTTTCATTAATTTCAATCTGACTGAATCCTCCGAAGCGCATTAGCTAACTAATCCATTCATGTCATCCATATGGTAATGGATACGCTATGAGGATATACCCAACATTATAGGCAGGATAGGATTGTTGTCGGTCGTTCCGGGATGCATGCATTGCGTCAGTTTCAATCAACGCAAACAATTAGTCGAAAAAATCGGAATCAATTGTACTTACTCTCCATCATTTAGATTAAATTCTGAAAACCTTGGTGAATCTTTTCCGGGGTGTCCCTCAGCATCTGAGTATTGGAAGACCGGTCTTTTACCAACATTAATTGTCAGCTGTGCTTCGCGTTCACCGTGAATAGTGAAGAGCGTTGCCCTGTTAGATGTTGATTTTACTGTTAAAAGGATGGAGAAATCCTCTGGAAAGGAAACTGGAAAGAAGAAGACAAAACATTATTATGACGTTGATGACATTTAACCATGAAGGGTAAAGAGCATTGCCTTGTTGAATGTTGATTTTACTGTTGGAATGCTGGAAAAATCTTCTGGAACGTGACATGGAGAAAATTAGGAAATCAAAATTATCATTACATGGATGACATTTAACCACGATGGGTAAAGAGCATTACCCTAGTAAATGTTGATTTTACTGTTGGAATGGTGGAGACATAATCTGGAAAGTAACCTGGAGAGATGGAGATCATATACATCATGTAATGAATGGCATTTAACGTTAAAGTATCATCTAAGTATATCTGACATTAGCCATGTGATCT
Source organism: Psolus chitonoides (assembly GCA_027564615.1). Lineage (NCBI taxonomy): Eukaryota > Metazoa > Echinodermata > Holothuroidea > Dendrochirotida > Psolidae > Psolus > Psolus chitonoides. The sequence goes on along the minus strand of JAODUJ010710421.1, from coordinate 10,032 downwards.
TAAAGAAATGTTTAGACTTTGACCGTATACATTGGTGAAATGCGTCTATCCTATCAATCATGTTTTTGCCTTGAACATTCCAATTGTGATTACTTATAAAAACTTTAACTTTCCATACGAACTGTAAAGTATAACAGGGGTAAGAAAAGTTCCCCCTTCCCAGGCAATCTCTTCCCACAAAATGGGCAGGCCTTAATAGATTGGTTCATACGCCAATTCAATTATAATTACTTACGTGAGAATAAGTCTCCAGCTCGTTTGCTAATCTGCTGAGATGAACTAATTGCATATGCTGTATCCAACGTGTTGGCAACTTGCCCCCTTGTCCGATCTGGGGCTCTGGATTTACACATACCAATTGATCTTTCACCTGCATTGTGTATCTCTAACTTCTGCATCAGATCAACCGATCCTGCAAAGAAAAGTAGAAACAATGATTATTAATAATTCTACAGAATTCTTCACCAGTCCTCAGTTCCACACAACAAGACAGTCATTATTCATGACTGATTTATTGTAACAAGATCACCAAGGTTGTTGTAATTCCTTGCCATTAGATTCGTAAACACGATACCATGATCATGTTTTGAAGGTTTTCATTGTTTGACCTATGTTGATCCCTATTTCTGCATGCTAATGATAATTTCATTCCACATATGTTTTACAGTTTATGAACTTAAAAGATTGAATAAATTCAAATGACCAAGGGTTAACATGCGGTTGTCTGGTCACAAATGACCCAATTGGGCGTTATGTTACAGTGCAGAATCTTGCAATGCATCGCATCAATGATTATGATGCAATTCTTGACGGTTTAGGTCCAGTCCTAACCAGAAATGAAATTGTACATTGAAACTGCACAAACATCTCACTGAAGCAGTAGGCCTATAGCAAATTAGCAATACATGTTAGCCTATATCTACTCTAAATAATGTGTGTTGAACCAAACGGTTTGGAATAATCGAAGGCGTTATTTTTATTTTTGTTTGACCAAAATAAATATTAGTAGGCTTTTATTTTTTAATTGACTCGGAACCTAAATTGATCATTTCGGTATCATAATACAGTATAACGTCTTTCAACGTCTTTCAGCTTTTGGGAAATTCTGTCAACTGAGAGAGTTAGTCACATGTTACGACTAATGGTCGAATGATTTATTATTGTGGACGCGCAGTGGATGTCCGTTTCAGGACCCGCATCTAACCGCAACTATTGCCCACCAATTTAGGTAACATTTGAAACATCACAGGATTTACAGAAAATTCAAATTTTAATGATATTTGCTGACCATGGTCGACTGTACTTTTTGTCAAAACATTGATATAACCGGATTAGCCGTTTCAATTGTTTCTGGCAATTGACCCCATTGCTTCTATAGCACCGTGACCAGTTCATTGGGTAAACAAAATAGTTGGTAAGAGGTTATAATCTACCATTTTTATTTAGCTCCTGATATACGGACAAGTATGGATGAAGCAACATTTCTAGAAGACTTCAAATCATATGACTGTATGAAAGCCAAATTTTAGTGAGTCTTTAATCTACTCTACTGTAGTTATACATAATACAGCATGCACCAATAATTAGGCCTGCAGAACGGAGTGACATGGGACGCATGTTCTGAGGGTTACATGTTAGGCCTGCCGCTTCTCCGACCCCATTTGCGATTTCACGCGCTGAATGCATATTTTCCAACCCTCCCGGTTCAAATGGAGTCTCCCGATTTGTCAACTGCTTCCCGGTCTCCCGATTTTCCGTGATTTCCATTTTATCTCCTGAATTTTTATTTTCGTGGAGGAAAACTAAAATAAACAGATCGACAGAAGTGGCCCAGGTGGCGAACGTCGCCTCAAACCCAAGACTAAGGTGTCAATACAAGCTTTTAAAGACTTGGACCTACTGTTAAATCTCTCTTTGATACCCGAAAGTGACCAATCCAGTCTTCCAGGGGTTCAACAAAGCCAAAATGTCTCACGTCACCCAAAGAGCTGACGTCATTTGTGAGACCCCCGATTTTCAGATATTTTGGGTTGCAAGTTATGCAAAATGCAAATCTAACCAAAAAGTAACTACATGCTTTGTCATTTAACGTCTGTCAGTGTCAGCCCACCACCATAATGAACGTAGTTGTTCTTAAAGCTGGAATCATTATGGAATCATTCATTTAGGCGTTTGTTCCGTAACCCACAGTTAGACTAAATATATGTCACCACCACAATGTACAGAAAGGAATGAGACATATTCATGAAACAAGAACAATCCACCCAGAACGACAGGAAAATTGAAAACATATCTCATTTTTACCCGTTCGACGAACTAATCGGCCTAATTCCACGGTTTTCATTTGCCAGTTACTCATGACTTACAGTAGATATTATGAGTAAAAATTACGTCATATTACTTTTCAAGGACGAAAACGCGAATTAGCCTATATCATTGATATTTGATTTCAAACTCTGGTTCCAGTTTTAATCGCATTACACGACCAGACCTTATTCACATTACCGACATGTATCTTCAGCACTAGAGAAAACGACCGACGTTGCAGGAAAGGGTGCAAAGAAAGGGTAAGCCTTCTAAAAATATATCAAGTCATCTATCTACACAAACACGATTGAACTCAAATCGAGCTTGGCCGATTTATTTCCAGAGATAAAGTCAAATATCTGTTCATCGCCACAGGCGAACTAACATGAATGGCTGTCATAATTCGAAAGACATCGACCGAGTGCAACGCCTCGATTGAGGTTCTGCTCCAGACTACGATGAAAATAATTCCCGAAAGATTGTCTCTCGCTAGACGAAAGAATGTTCCTTCGGGTATTGCCGGACATTCCTCAGTAATTGCCGTACAAAAGGTTAAACTTGAACTCAATGACATCAGAACTTGCTTACAGATAGTGGGTTATCTGTTGGGTGGAGATACTGATAAACCATGCAATTATGATTCCAAAATTTGAACAGACCATCAGACCAACAGAGTGAGAGAGAGAGCTGGAAAGAGAGCACTGGAGAGAGAGTATTAGCAATCCTCCCCGCGGTAGTATATGGGGGGCTGGGTGATAACGAACCAAATTGCTTCTTCAAATTTCAGGCCTACTCCAAGAGTGTGCATGACATTGGTAGTAATTGCATAACTGTAGTCTAAAGAAGACGTGGGCTACAATGCCACACACATGTCTGTTGATCGTCAAGTATCAATGTATAATTTTAATTACCACCTATATATATTTCTGGACCTGGGGGAACAGAACCGGTTCACGGGCCAGAAACAACCTGCAAGTAGGCTAATGTTTTGTCCAGGCTTGCTATAATGTGTAGTTGTAGGCTATATGTCTTCCTCCCAATCCAGAATAAAGATATATAATAACCTAAACACCAACACGTACACAAATCAGGTTAACACGAGGTGGGAAGTAGCCCATTATTGGCGTAAAGTAAAATGATACGAACACTCAATGCCAGGTATACGCGGAGGTTGATATTGTGTGGTACAGTAATTGTTTGAGTAAATAGTCGGATAGTGGATACGTTCAGATCGAGTACAATGATATGAAAATAACTGTTTTGCTATGACCATATAGGCCTAGGCTAATGGTGAGTGTGTAGGCTAAGCATGGTGGCAAACGAAACGAACGTGTTTGGCTACAAACCGCAATCCACAAAAAATTGCTAGTGAGGTTTGTTGACGTTTGTCAAAAACAAAAACTTAACATCATGATTACAATTGTTCTGACAAGGACATTTGTACTAAAAATAGGACAGGGTGAGTTATCGTACACAATCGGGAAGCGTAAATCCATTTAGGATATCGTCGTCTAGACTATAAAGGATATCACCAAATCTGACAGGTAAATTACTGGCTTGATAAGAGAAACGGGACGAATTATGACCAATTGTGGCTTATGGAGTTCTTGTCTGCTTTACATTGAGAACGTAGCTTTTGTAATCATGTGACCTGAGTCAACATACCCTACGTAGAGGCCTTAATATGTGACGGTTGCCTGATTTGAGATCTTGAGCCACAACAACTTGTGCTGGTCGCGAAGGGGACAGCCTATCTGTATGGGTAAATCACTCACTCACTCACACTTGGGTCGCGTTTGGGACCTTTTTAGGTCACACTTAGGTTCTTAATTGTCACTGCACGAATACTTCAGAACCCACAGGGCCAACTTGGAAGCGGGTCACTAGCCATATAGCTTCGATACCTAAATGTTTCCTGACACAATCTCGACCAAATGTCAAACAACCTCAGTGGTTAAAAAAAAGGATACCCTTTGTAAACACCATATACTTAGTATGTGTGTTTATCGTAGTCGCTATTGATTATGGTGGGGGTCGAAAGTCATCTGAAGAACCAGCTCGACTAGGCATACTAGTATTGTTACCTAGGAATCAGGCACGACTGGGTGATTTTGTATACAGATGTTACTAGGCCTACTAACTTATAAAATAGGCCTATACCATTATAATACATGACAGTCAATTCCAGACCTTTTCATATCTTTGGGGTGTCTGGGCTATTCATCTGTTGGTACGGCACTGTAGGCTACAGATGAATTCATCAAGTGCTCAAATACAAACTATGAACAGATCAACCAGCTTTCTTCGGAGTAAATTGAACTCCAATATCAACTTTTGAACAAAAACTTTAGGAGCTTGATGTGTCTGCAAATTAATTACCTTAGTGTCTGTAACTTATTCATCGCAACGAGAATTTGGGCTAACGATGAAATAAAAATAAAAGGCATGACATTTTGAACAAATGTTATCTTGGTTAGGTATCGTCTTTTCATAGCTTTTAGAATTTACCTCTCAAATAGAGTTGGAACTCCACCAAATACAACGGAATACTTGTAATACATATGTAGGACATCCACAAAAGTATGTGATTCATGCATTATTCAACACCCCTGACTCTACGTAACATGCATAGTCGCCTACAAGCAGTGCCACATGTACACATTTACATATATTGGCCCATACATAACCGCACTTCTTTAATTTCGACCTAACCATAACAAATTATGTCATTTTCAAATCCGCATGATAAAAAAAGACGAAAATACATGCGAACACAGTTGAGGCATTTTTGTAAAAAAAAAAGAGAAAGGAAAAAAAGAAGATAATCTGACCACTGGGAACTGGGAGTAACTGTTGTGGATTATTATCTGGCCAATTGTTCTCAATGGGAAGTCATTAAAATTAATGTTTGGGTCGTGATAAAGACATAAGACCAAACGCAGACGGATTAATATGCCACATATGGAGCTGATGTAAAATCTGGAATATGCACTCTACAGTCAACGTTTTCGGTAAAACAAGCTATATACTGCAAGTACTGTACTGTACTAAAAGAGCAAATATTTGTTCCAATGTTGTTTAATGTCGACGGCTTTAGTGACCTGAGTTCAAGTGTATGTTCCGAAAACTGTAAACTGTTTTCTTGATAAATAGTTAAATAATCATAACAGTAATTGCAACATTGCAGTTATTCTCATATTCTACCGTAATTTAATAAAACAAAGGTTATTCGTATTCAGAAATGTTTATATTATTGTGTAATTAGCCTATATACTATTTCGGTTTAAAGTTACGAAATACCATACCAAACGTCTTTAACCTGCAACAACTTTCACTGTTTCACAGCATGTTATTGGGAAACAGGCATTCAAATTGTTTTGATTATTTAAGCGATACTGTTTCTCTAAATTTTAAAGAATAATTTTGGAAAGAAATATCATTCCCCTTATTTTGAAGAATAAAAAAATCTGGCTTGGTCACGTATTCGTCTGTGACGTTGCTTCAACTAAAGCTTCCTTTATTTGTTATTTATTGGCTGTGGGTCTGGAATGCATGCTTAGTTCAACCCTTGACATTCAGAATAGGACTTTTCTGATATAATCTTTTCAAAACTATGGCTACCTTCTGTAATACTCCGTGCGAAATACCCTCGAGCCGGACTTCGTGTGGGTATGATAGATTATTGTCCAATCTTTGATGTTATTTTTGCCGGAAAAACACACATAATTTAACTGTTGGTGGAATGGGTTTGCTTAGTGGTCGTGCAGTGCTAGTTTCGTTAGGGGTCTAGGTTCCACTTACCGACCATAAACTGTTATTCCTTGACATGCAATCAAGATTTGTATTTTTAATATGTTAAAATGCTGCTATCTCCACACTGCCTATACAATCCTTTCATAGAGCTAAGGTAAGTCTGAGGTACTAGTCCAAATGGATGGTATGTAACTTATGTAAGCCTATTTTTTGATCATTTAATTTTTCGAATTAACCATACATATGTGCCACTGTCAGGTATCACTTCCAAGTAATATCACCTAATGGTAATTCATTGGTAACGACGATATGAATATTGCATGATTTGAAATTAAAAAGTTTGGCAGAACTTACTTGACCTTATCAAACAACCTGTTTTACACTGACTACTATACCAGAGTATTACTTTCGGTAATCTATAGGCCTACCCACAAACTCGTGGAACTTCCATGTTCTCTTCCAAGTGGCCTTGACAAGAGAAACCACAGTTTTTTACATTGACTTATTTTGACTACTATGCTAGAGTAACTGAACAATTTCTGATTTTGTAGGAATGTAATGTTTACCACCCACATACCCGTATAACTAATTGGCCTTGACAAAAGAAACTACGGTTATTGAACAAACTGTTTACTTTTACATTGACTAGCCTACTGAGCTAGAATAACTTTTTCTAATTATGTAGGAATGTAATTTTTACTACTCACACTCGTATAACTAACGCATGATGTTCTCTTCCAAATAGCCCTGATAAGAGAAACCAACGTTATTGAACAATATTTTTACATTGACTATCAATACTAGAGTAACATTTTGTGATTCTGTAGGAATGTTTTTTTTCCTACCCACAAACTTATTGCACTCATAATGTTCTATTTCAGGTGGCCTTGATAAGAGAAGCCAATGTTAATCAACAATATTTTTACATGGACTATCTATACTAGAGTAACATTTTCTGACAGTCTGATGTTAGAGGAATTCAATTTTACTACCCACAAACTCATTGACCTCATGATGTTCTCTTTCACGTGGCCTTGATAAGAGAAACCGCGGTTATTGAACTAATTATGTTATTTTTAAATTGACTTTAGTACAAGAGTACACTTTTTCTGATTCTCAACGATTGACAATTTCTAACTAACCACAAACGGATTGAACCCCTGTAAGGGCGGATGTGTGGTTCTGAAGGTCTCAAGTCTGTAAATGAATTAGAAACCTGACAGGTCAGAGCCGATTCCATACTTTGATCATGGAAGTTGGATATCTTTTTACCCAGTTAACTCAATGCTTTACCCTGGAAAATCAGCAGACAAATATACAATCCTTCACCCGATATTAGTATTCTACCGGCATTCGACCTCATAATCCAAGCCGAATCGATTTTCTGTTGTCGTAAATCGGCACAGTCCTGTTGCTTCTACGACCCATGTGGGTTCTTAGAAAGTTGACCCTAAGGAAGCCACTCTTATAGTAGTATAGTAAACACAGTGATTTACGATTTGTAACGCTGCGCCGCTAAGGGACAACCATTTTTGCACCCAAGAAGCTGACAAAACTTTACATAAGTATTTTTTACTTTTGTGAATAATTTTATATCCATGATAAAATGTCTAGCACGCACAGTGGCACACTGCGTACAATAACTAGCCTATGCATTATCCCTGGTTGCAGTGAATGTCAAGTATGATACAGCTTGTATGTAGAATGTTCAGAATCCAACTGACCTTCAGTATATTCTCTTGAAGATCTAAATCTTCTCTCACACCTAATCCGCCATACATTTGCAGCAATGGTCAGCTTAATTGAAGCTGTGTAGGGCACTTCGACCAATACATGAGTTGGTATCCCCCTGATATGGATTTCTCTTGTGGGATACAGAGAAGTGTCTTTAAAGTTAGTTATCGATTAAAAAATATTCGGAAGGAATTATTCTTTGCTTAGAAGGAAATTTTCCCATGCTATGAGTTGATTGATAATGCAGATTTTTCACTAAACCAGTAGCCTATAATAAACCATACTTCTAACCAAGAAACCTAGTAGGGCACTAGGAGTGTGGTTTTGTCAATCAAATAGGACCATTAATATTACCCAACACTGTACGAAAACATTTCAAATTTTGTTTTTCGTTTTTGCATAGGCCTAACAAAAGAAGAAATCCGGACTAAAATAGTTTCATCTGCTTCATCTTAATACCATGAACTATAATTCATCAAATATTTTCTATAGTTGAATATAATTTTTCAACCCAGCTTGAGGCTTTTTCTCACCATGATTGAAGTGCATACATTATAACGATGCTAAGGTAACATTAGGTCTGATTAAACTTAAAATACATAAAATCGTGGTTTTGATGAGTAGAAGATCAAGTACGGTATGGCCTATCAAATAAACGTGTGAATGTTTCAATACCCCCAGTATGATCATTATCATCTTATACCATCAATATTGTTGATCAAAGATTTGATATTCAACAGCAATGAGTGCAATCCACCCTTTCCAACTAAAACTGTAGGCTATGAGTTATAACCGCTATATGATCAACTTTACCACTAATCAATAATCTCTACCGAATTATTTTATCCCCAGAATGATCCAAAATATATGTGAACACAATCTGAACAACGAGCGTGCAACTGCATAGGCTAGAACAAGAACTCTATTAGTACATTCTTCTTCTTTTTTCATTGCTCTTTGACAAGAACCAATGACAAAACTATGGTTTGTAATCTATTCCCATGGTAACAAAAAAGAAGAAGTAAGCAAATCGGTAGGCTTCCGGAATATAGTAGCCAAGGTCAGCTGTTTGTGTTAGGATGTAATAGAGCTGTCAATTTGCCCATTCTAGAAATCAGTTGGCATTGTTTATACGAGCATAGGGCATCCACACAGACCACACTATATCCCATGAGCATCGATAGTTTGCTACGATGTGACCTCTCACAGAACTTTTTCCCTCGTAAACCATCGAAACAGACGGTATAACACAAATGGTACACGCTAATTTACAGGCCATTGAGTTCCGAAATAGTCTTCGATGTGTATACCACATGTACTTATGGATTTAACGTAGGTAGTATATGTATAGTACAACTCAAACACGGACTCAAAAGAAGTATACCTTATATTTACACTATGAACGTAACAGGTTAAAATTGGTAAATGTTGAGATCAGAAGGGCCTCACCTAATTTACTAGCATAGTTACTTATAACCGTCATGTAACGAATATGAAAACCATAAGAATATAATATACCCGACAGGAAAAACTTCCATTCTTGTGTACATTAACCTATCAGTTAGTATTAGTAACCGTTAATGTATTCACACTGTACACACATTTTTCATATCAATATTCACTAGTCAGCACTCCATTCCACTATTTAAGGTAGACTTCAGTAGTTCAGTTACAAAAGCGCTCATGCGCCAACAAAAATATGAACCAAGACTCATCATCTTAAGATGTACATTAACTGAGCTCAGTGAGCTTGTGATTGAAAATCATAATAATAATTCTAATCTGTTCAAATAAGTTGGCTGATAACCTTAGGATTTCAGAAAGAGGCATTCCAAAGAGAATACATTTCTGAACTAACTTGACTGCCTAAATTTGAATTCCTCACAGCAATGTCTGTACAAAATGCACAGATGGTGTTATAATACCATGTAGAAACTTGCAAATATTATGAAGTTTGGAAGAAACCTTCATAATTTTAGGTTTGTTCGAGTTGTTCAGTTTGGGCGTTGGCCCGTGCCCATTCCTTGTCATGTAAAAAGCACATACACAAATTAGTGGCGGTCAAGTTCTACATTATCGGGCTTAGTTCATCGCGAATTGGAGAAGTTAAGTCAAGTTAAGTCAAGTATATTAAGGATCAGAAAGGACAGTGTCCTCATAGAAAGATCCTGTATCCAAAAATACCCTAGACTCTACCACTGGCAGAAAAATAGGCATCAATCCCATTCTTGAATGTGT
>JAODUJ010710420.1:0-20287 GCA_027564615.1 Psolus chitonoides | reverse complement strand
GTGTAAGAAATACCCAAACAATCACCCATACAACCCCCCTTGGCTTCAAATCCTGGTTCCGAAAGCTCTGGATCAGGTTCGATATTATTGGTCACGCTTGTATGAATAAACAAATTCTTTGAGTAAAGTAATACTCCAAACAAGGAGAGATGTTCGCTTCTGCCCTAACTAGTCCGCCATAAGAATGTTAATAAAATCGATAAATCATAATTGAACACAAAGTATATATAACAGTGGTCTATATTTGTTGTAAATTTATTTGATATAAACATCAGAGAACATACAACGTAGTATAATTAAATAGGGCTCCTATCTCATTCACCTCTAGCATCTTAAAAGGTAACGGATAATGAAATCGTGCATTTTAAAAGTAACAATGGTCGAAATGTCGTCCTGTCTGATCTACAAAACTGTCAGTTCCTTCTTGTTCAGTAGCCCACATATTGTAAGGTTAGTAGGTTGTGAGATCATAGTTTAATGAAGTACATGTAATTAAACAAGACTGTAACTCCGCAGTGTGATTCCTTGCTAGAATAATTGAAATGAAACACATAACATAACAAGTATGAGGACAACAACTTACCAAGTTATGTTGCTCGGAAGATTGTTAGTGTTTGATTTCTGCATGTTGACTTCAGCTGAAAACAACAGGGACCATGTTCTAACTACTAACTGATGAACAAACATACAAAGTACGAACTCAATTGAAAGTTTGGTGTATCAAATTATGGTGGTTAGAAGGTTTTTACAGTATTTGACCTTTGTTGACATTTAACTTACACCAAAAAACAATAGGGACCAAGTACTAACCATGGTGGATATGGATATGAGCTCAATTGAAATATGCCCTATCAAGTTATGGTGGATATAAGATTTTCAGTGTTCGACCTCAGATGACCTTTGACTTCCACTAAGAACAACAGGATCAGGTACTGATTATGCTGAACACACATACCAATATGAGCTTAATTGAAGTTAGCCCTTTCACGTTATAGGGTTCACAAGGATTTCACAGTGTTTGACCTCTGTTGACCTCAGATGACATTTGATCTCTACCGAAAATAATAGGAATCATGTCCTCACAATGAGGGACATACATACCAACTTACCAAGTATGAACTCAATTGAAGTTTGCCCTATCAAGTTATGGTTGTTACAAGGATCTCAGTGTTTGACCTCTGTTGACCTTTGACCTCAAACCATAAACTTACCTTGATGAACATACATACCAAGTATGAGCTCAATTTAAGTTTCCCCTATCAAGTTATGGCGGTTACAAGGTTTTCAGTTTTGGACCTCTGTTGACCTCATATGACCTTTTGGCCTCAACCAAAAACAACAGGTAGCATTTACTAACTATGATGATCCCACATACCAGATATGAGCTCAATTGAAGTTTGCCCTACCTAGTTATGGTGGTTACAAGGTTTTTATTGTTTGACCTCTGTTGACCTCGGATGACCTCAACCCAAACAATAAGGACCATGTACAAAAACACATACCAAGTATGAGCTCAATTGAAGTTTGCCCTATCAAATTATAGTGGTTACAAGGTGTGCAGTGTTTGACCTAAGTTGACCTCCACCAAAAACAATAGGGACCATGACTTATATGGTGAACACACATACCAAGTATGAGCTCAATTGAAGTTTGCCCTATTAAGTTATGGTGGTTACAAGATTTTCAGTGCTTGACCTCTGTTGACCTTTGACCTCTACCAAAATCAATGCATATCAGGTACTGACTATGATGAAGACACATACCAAGTATGAGCTCCATTGGAATTTTCTCCATCATGTTACGGTGTTCACAAAGATTTTGCAATGTTTGACCCCTAATGACCTTTGACCTCCACCAAAAACAATAGGGACAATGTACTCACTATGGGTAATCCACCACCCAAGTATGAAATGATCCGACATCGTATCGTTGAGTTATCGTGTTCACAAGCTTTGTCACAAACACAGACATGCATGACTGCATAGATTCCTTTTGCCACTGGCAAGGAATCAAAAACGGAACTTATTGGTATCTGTCAAATTCGGCAGCTGTTTCCACTGCAGCACTTAGTGCTATTTAGTGTTTTTCTGATGAAGCTTACTGCAATGATTTGACCCAATCTCATGACGTCATGTGCACTCTGACCAATCACCAAGTAACATGTAAACAATCGAAAGACGACAACTTCCGGAAATCGGCATTTAGCGCCAACTCTCTGTTGCCATTGGAGTAGCTATCAGTAATATTCGAGGAATAATCACCAAAAACCTACTATTTTGAGGTTGCCGATTCCGTGGGTGTTGAAAGGTGATTGAGGATTCTGGTGAAAGGTGATTATTGGCTGTTTCTAATCAATCCAAATACCATAAATTATCGCTACTTAGCACTAGGTAAGCTCAATAGACACACGCTCTATGTTTACAATCAAGTGTAACATATATGCACACACACACACACAAAAGTGCAGATATCAATTTAGAAATCAACTGTTAAATTTTGATTTAAAAATTGTGACACACCTTGCTGATTGAAGAGCCTTTAGAAGTCTCACATACTCTTCCTTCCACTGTGGCGTTGTTGCTGTAAAACAGTGAATAATTATGAATATGGGTCAATGACTCATTATAGGGGCCTTCAGTCTAGTGTAAGAATTTTCTAAAGACATCTTTTTCCAAATAATGTGTTTTCAATCAGGCTGTCACAGATATCCACAAGAGCATACCATAAGGATCCCACATATACCTTTTGACTCTTGACACAAAAAAAACATGAGCACCAATGGTGCAAAAGCTCATCCTGAACATAAACCTATGTTAGTGTTGACCTCAGATGACCTTTGACCACCAGCAGAATTATTAGAACAGTACCAACATTATGAGTTCAATCTGCATTAGCCACACAAAGTTTGACTGTTTTATGGGGTTTTCAGTATTTGATGTCTGTTGACTGACCTCAGGTGACCTTTGACCAATAGCATACAGTAATTACCAATATCACAATTCATCAATTTTTAATATCATAAGGTAATAATGTTTTATAACATTTCCAGTGGTTGGCACATATTGACCTCAGATGGCCATTCACCACCAGCAGGATTAACAGGAACAAGATGTTACACATTATGAGAAAACTTCAAACAACTATGAGGTCAGTCCACATTAGCATTAACAAACTAGACCGTTTATAAGATTTTCAGTGTTTGACACCGACAGCATTTGACTACCAGCATTGTTAACATACCAATTATGAGTACATACATGTACCAGTTAAGAGCTCAATGTGAATTAACATCGTGAAGATACTCTTTTTATAAGGTTTTATAAAAGGGTATAAAAGTTGTAAAATTTCTAGCGCGCATGCATTATGGGATTCGCCTAGACGTGTTTGCATCCACCCTCTCTCCCTCCCCCCCCCCCACACACTTATAACATATGAGGGAGTTCAAACTAGGAATTGGGCAGCACTTTGCAGGACTAATGATAAGTAGTCTAAATGTGTGGGCTACAGTTCACAGTGTGTCAGTTTGTAATTATAAATAAGAAATACACATTTAAATTTGTCATGATTAGTTAGTTATCGGTACATTTGAACAGATGGCCCTAACATTCCAATAAAAATCTGCCTAGAAATTTGTCAGATTTTTCACAAATTAAGTGACCTGAATAAACTTATGATTTGTGTTCGTGTCTTGTTCCTCTCAATGTTGGTTAATCAACATACTGTAATACTTTTCCAAAAATAATGGTGCAATAAAGAAATAAATCAGTTATATATATGTATTGGCTGAATTATGGCAAGTAGGGTTGGGCATTATCGTGAATTTTCGATACCTGTATTTTTAGTGACAGAATACCAGTAACGTGCATAGTACCGGCATTTTACTGTGATACTATCTGTATCAGCAGGAAAGGAAAGAAATGCGCCAGAGGGACCTAATATCCTGTGAACACCAAACACGGTTCCCTGTTCAGGAATGCAATAAACAGGGTTTAACTTCGCCACTATTGAAAACCAACTTGCTTCATATCTATGAACATCGAATTATGTAAAACTGTGGTAGTGACTTGTAGTTCCAATATAAACAGAGTCTAATAAATTTATGTTAAAGACATCCTTTAACAATGAATCAAACTGTTTCAATGTTTGTTTCTTGTAATATGTAGTGAAAACAAATTATTTTGGAACTTCTTTTCAGTTACGACAATTACATTTTGTAGCTCTCCAGAATATTATGCCCTAGGCCTCTCTTTGGACTGATCCATTGTTGTCATAGGGGTAATGTCAATTATATTTTCAGCACATCATAACCCAATGAGGAACAAATCGTATCACATTTGATTCTGTTAGAGTTGACATATGTTGTGGTACTTTATAGGATGCAAAAGCAATTGATTCTTCATTTTATTTTTTTAATTGATTTATTGCTTCATGTCAATTGTGGTAGTTCATAAACCATAATCAGCTTCCACATGCTGATCAGCACTAACCTCTTGATGTATGTGCTGTTTGTGATACTTTCTCTTGCTCGATCCATCTCTTGATGTCTTCATACGTTGCACTAACTGTTAAGAAAACAATAAAACCAAGATCAGCACAAACCTCTTGATGTATGTGCTGTTTGTGATACTTTCTCTTGCACTAACTGTTAAGAAAACAATAAAACCAAGAGGTTAAAAGATTCATTGACACTACATATCTATCCTATTCCCCCATTTCAATAGCCAATTTTATATTCTGTAAAATGAAGCAAGTCACTCTACTCACATCATGTAATGGTTTGCAGCCTATTTATCATAATGACAGGCATAATGAAGGTTCATCCATGTAAAATCATCCAATGAATTGGCAGCAAGACACTTTACATATTTTTCGTTTTAATAATAAAATTGGAATGAGTCCGGGAGACGTACCAAATTGCAGTCATGCTTTACAGGTCACAACCATGTTGAGGTGGTGTCCACTGAATTGGTTTTGCTTCGGGGTTGTATAGGGTGCCATCTCTAGTACATGATTTATGTAGATCTGCTGACTAATAAAACTTTTTTTTATAACACCAGAGTAAATTCTCCTCATTTGTATGCCTACATCATCAAATGTGAAATTTGGTTCTATTCAGTGTGCATTTTTGGTTCTATTCGATCTGTTCTATTGTACTCTGCCATAAATGTCAGAATGTATACGGCTACATTTTTGCATATCCTCTAGTATCCTCCAACTACTTAGGGTAATATCAAACATACAATGAATGTTTTTTCGTTCCTTCAATACTACAAATATTTTCATTTGTTGAAAGATCGTACATTCCATTCAACCCGGCTTGACATTCAATCTTCCAACGAATGAAAATATTCATACTGTAGCACACATAAACATTCGTTAATCGTATCACTTCCAATAATGTCATCTGTGCATTTAATTTACTACACTACAATTACCACTACATGTTTATTGCACGGGCACAAAGACATTCCAATTTTTTTAAGACACAATAAACTTACAGTTTTGTTTGACTGCTTCACTTTGAAGGTCATTGAGTTGTGCTGTGGCATCTGCATAGATACTGTTGGCCTTCTTTAAACGAAGCAGCAGTGAGGCACCTAATAACAAGTATGCAAAAACATGTTCTGATTCCTTGATTAATCAAACCAGAAAGCCAAACAATTTGTTCATTGCTTTGCAATGATGGGAGAATATGTTTTCACATAAATCGTTAAATCATCATCAATGAAATGACACTATAATATACAGACCGGATATACTCACTAAATGAAGTGTACCCACTAAGCATAAGATTGCATGTTGAAAGTAGCGAAGGTATGGAATGCATTCTACAATCAGTTTTGTTGGACCAAGTATATATTTCTCAGATTGCAACAAAAGCTGGGAATGTCTACTTCCATTGGCATATTGCATTTTTTCAGATTTGGTAAACCCCAAAAAGGTTCTGTGTATGATAAGTATATTGTATTCACACTTCTCACTCAGATTGTAACAAAAGGTGGGATTGTCTACTCAAACAGGTCCCTTGCATTTTTTTAAGCATTTTATAACATTTGGAAGCATGCCAATAATTTGTCCCAGCATAAAATAGTAAGTTTATAGTAATCCGGAGCAGTCCTGATGCAGCTTGTAGCTGTGTAACTTCCTATAGCAGTCCACAGTGGGACTATACTGGAAGTGTGGGATCCTCACAAGTAACTTTTATAGCCTACTGTATTGAAAGAGCAAACATTTTGATCAATTCATTTTTCAGCCCATGTGGGGCTGTCAATTCATTCAGCACACTGTAGCCTATGTGAAGTTTCCAGTTTTAGAATAATGCATATCAAAAACTTTTATGAAGAAAAGTTAGAAAAGAACACTTGTATTATATGTGATATATAGAATATTCATGAAATTGCAACAGTTCATCCTTGCTTGATCAAAAAAATAAATTGTGCAGTAATCAAAATGAAACTTTGCATCATTCACTTAACTTACAGTTGCTACAAGAAGCATCACGGACATTTAGACACACACATACAGACACACACAAATACACCTGTGCATGGCTGCATAGATTCCTTTTTGTCCTCATCAAAGAATAAAAGGAGTGTTAAAAGGATATTTCATTTAGTCTGATACACGGATGTTCATAGGCTGATCAGTAAATTCAACATCTCCTACAATGATCACAAAGAGTGCTGCTATGAAGCAAATTGAAAAGAATTGAGAGTTCCAATGATATGAAACATCATGTGCAATGACATTATATGTTGAGATACTGACTAATAAATAAATTGACAGCAATTTATACTTTTTTATTATTCATTAGCCTTGCTACAAACTGATTGATCTTCTTCACTGATAACATACCAAGATTCTCTCGTTTCTGTGCTGCAAAGTGAAGAAGAGCATCAGATAAAAACTCATGGCGACGTTTGGCAGTCATCTCTTTTGTTACTTTGGAGAAGCTTCTGAGATACGACCACATTCGCTCCATGACTTCCCCGTCGCTCAGACCAACGCCACACACTCTTCTTGGATTGTACAAAACCTAAATTGTTAACAAGCAAAAAAAAAAGACTTCGCAGTTCTTGTGCAATCCGGGTTGCAGTTTAGACACCACTGCCTCGGTTTATCTTTGCATCTCGTGCCAACTGATCAAGTACAGCATGGTCATATACCCACAGTTGATCTTCAAAGGTATGTATGCAGGCAAATGATACATTTGCCTGCATCGTTTTAAAAATGCTAAAAGATCAGAAACATACTACCTAGGCAGGTACTTCTGTCCAAG
Source organism: Psolus chitonoides (assembly GCA_027564615.1). Lineage (NCBI taxonomy): Eukaryota > Metazoa > Echinodermata > Holothuroidea > Dendrochirotida > Psolidae > Psolus > Psolus chitonoides. The sequence continues at coordinate 13,008 of JAODUJ010710420.1, read as the reverse complement.
TAAGAACCCATCATTATGAAGAATAGACCATAAGCTATACTCATTCATTGATAATCCCAAACTTGACACAGAACAGTGAGATACATTAGGGATAGCTGTATGGACCCTAAAAAGAAATTTTGGCCATCCATTAAAAAGCTGAAGAAAGATACAACGAGCATACCAACGCTTAAGGATCAGGGGGTTCCAATATCTGTTTATATTAAAAAGGTTGAATTCTAAATATGCAGTTCAAATCAGTTTTCACAAAAGAAAACTTAGAAACCTTACCAAAACCTAGAAGATTCCCACTAATGTCTGACATACTGTCACTATGGTAAAGAAACTGCTTCAAAACTTAAACCCCAACTGGCCCTGATGATATTCGTCCTCCAATTGTCAAAGAATTTGCCTCGGAATTAGCACTCGTTTTGACAGTCATCTTCTATTCAACAACAGTGCAAATTTGCTTATCTGAACAAACAGTATGTTTCCTATGGACACACTGCACAACTTCAGCATGTTGCAGATTATTTAGCCCTCCCCCTCCACTAGTAACACAATTTTGTTCATCTACCAACTGACACCTGACATCCAAATACCCGACCACCCCCACACACAAAGTTTGCTTTTCTTCACAATAAACAATATGTTCCTTCGCATATTAATTTGGTCTGAACCAAAACACGATATCCATTAACATCCACACGCTCCACACACACACACACTGAGACAAGCTTGCTTTCGTATATTGCTCATACAGCACATAGATTTCCTCAGGTAACCAAATTCCAGCACCGACACATTTTTTCCCTTGTTACCATTGTTGTATTACAGCAGCAATTTCCTCAACACAGGAAGGTGCTATTGAATCTCAATTTCAATTGTACTGCAAGTTGTATGTTGGTTTAACCTTCTGAACCAAGCAACACTTTATTTATTGGAAAGGTCTGGCAATGTGATTATGACAAATTGTGTTTGGAAACTAGTTTTGTAGCTGAAACAAACCCTGTATGTACCATTAAGTAAGTAACTATGGTTCTTCACTCAAGTCAGTATGATTCTTGATTTTTTTAGTAAAAAGTATCAAATTCGGAAGCCCCCCCACCTGTGAATATCCACTGGCCTGTGATTTAACCTGAATGTGGGGACAAAGGCTGAGACTGGCCAGCTGTACCCCAAGGGCTCTAGACACTCCCTTCCTGACAGAAGCACCTTCCCCCTCCTGTTAATACCCACTGCAGAGATGAAGATTGGCCACTACCCTTTGATTCCCTGAATGGAGCCCCTTGGCTATGCACACATTGCACATAGACCTAATATCACCTCCCCTCCCTAATATTGAACATAGCTTCAAATCCCCCTAACAATAACCCAAATTGTGTGCAGATGATCTATAATATATTCAGCACAGTAAACCAAATTTCCCCTCCCTCTCCCTAACATTGCATATAGCTTCCAACCCCTTCCCTAACAATAATCAAAATTAGCAAAAATGCACATTGCAAAAACAATACATCCTCTATAGTCTATTCACCGACTGTACAACATACCTGCAATCCACCCTCCCTCCCTCTCTCCTCCTTGACAATACCCCATGTGCAGACACTCAATATATTCAACACAGTACAATAACCCACATTATGTGCAGAGAGTCTTATCTTTTCAACACAGTGCAATTATCATGAGGACATTACTGTGTATATTGTAGCAACCTGCATGGCCAAGTCAGATATACCATGTGTACAGGAGAGCACTTTGAAGATAACTGTTTTTCACATTGTCAGGTAATGACTTTTAATGACCCCCTAGATGACCTTTGATCAAAAATCCCTGAACACCGCACCCGAAGGAAGCACTACTTGTATTATTGTGACAAACTTTCAACACTGTACTATCGAATCTGTAGGACGAGAAGCGTTTTTCATGTTTTCTAATGATGATTTCTGATGACCCCTGGTTCGACCTTTCACCAACTTTTTTCAACCACATCTGATGGGTCTTAGAGCCATGATCATAGTGTCAGAGTTGGACATACCATGTGTACAAGGGACCACTTCAAACAAATGTTGATGGATAGAATGATACATGCTGCACCATCACAATAGCTCAAACCGGTATGCTGGCATGAGCTAAAAAGAGGTACGTACAAAGGCAAGTAACTACAGACCAATCTCACTGACCTCTGTACACTCACATATGAGATATTTGAGTCACACAACATATTAACGCCACAACAACATATCTTCAGGGTAAACCTAGCTTGTGAAACATAGTTCATTCAAACTTGTTCGTTCGCTAAACTCCTGCACTAAAGAAAACGAAGCAGAGGCTTATGACACTCTTGTTTGCCACACTGTCGAGTTTTGCTCAGCAGTGTGGGATTCTTACACCAAGGAACTCACGCATAAAGTGGAGAAAATTTAAAGACGTGCAGCTAGAATTTGTATTCAACAACTATGACTGGGAGCATAACGCTTCTGTACTCATCCAGAAACTGTAATGGGTTACTTTATCAACTAGGAGGGAAAAAAACAAGTTAAGGCTAACCATTTTGTCATTCCAGTGCAGGACTACCTTCAGCTGGCCCAGAGACGAACCTGCTATTCCAACACTAACTACTATATCGAGCAGCAAACCCCTCATGATTGTCTAAATATTCATTCATTCTGAGGAAAATAGGAGATCGGAACAACCTCCCAGCTGCCATTATATCACTAGAAAACCCGAACCACTTAAAAACTTCTGTTCAAATCTTCCTGAGACTGCTGCATGGAAACTTGAACTAACTTTCTCTTAGCACTGCACACACTCCAACCCTGTTCGTTTAGTCCCACATGTGTTGTTGAACAGTATTCCTGAAGACGAAGAAGTGTTACACTACCAACTACGCATTTTGGCTTGTCACATATGAGTTTTAATATGATGGAGTTTATTGCTATCTGTACATTTACTCATCTAATAATAAAGGGATTTGGAAGTTGGAGCTGAAGAGCAATGGACTGAGAGTTAATATGAAGAAAACGATGGTGATGTTCAGTGGTCCAAATTTACGTTATGTCGTAAAGGTGTTGGCAGGAACTCAAAGTTCTGTTATGGATGCTCCGACATCCTTGGCAGATCAACTGAAGACCCAGACTTTTGATGCAGTAGGTTCCTTGGAACTGCCTAGCTATTAACAATTTACCTATCAACCATATCATCATTAAAGATGGATTCTCTTTGTTATTCGGGCGACACATTGGTGCTGGTGGAGTAGTGGTGGATCGGGAAGTCAGAGCTAACAGCCGTGTTTCTCACTCTTCCTCAGCACATGTCTCTCCAACCGTCAACAGGAGCCATGTCAACCGGACCCTGGGTTTTTTACCGGATTGTCAACCCATAGCTGTTAATGGGCAGTGGGAATTTGTGTAATGGCCGGGGAGGAGCTTAAGACGGACCCTATCGTTCTCGACATTCTGTTAGCGTCATGCCACAGTACCCCTGCATCTCCCTGCTAGATGTATTCTCTCGCTACTCGCAGTTGTGAGCGTTTCCAGGGAAGAGCTGGGGTCACATACAACCCAGACATGGTATATAGGGTTAAGATAACTGTTAAAGGGTGCCAGGCAAGGCTCCCTGGTTTACTTACCTGACACATGACTTAACTAACCCTATCTCTGCTACTCAAAACTCTACTCCTCTGCACGTGTGTCTCTCCAACTATCAACAGGTGCCATACAAGGTAGTATGAAGTGGAAACGTTTTGTAGTAGTTAGGTGAAGTTTTTGTGCTCAAATCCCCCAATTGCATAAGTAATGAGTTAACCAGAATGAAAGTGAGCTTCTGACTAAGTTGTGCAGCTGCTACCATCACTCCAGCTAAGTCTGCATGAACCAAGTTTAGAGAGCTCCTACCCCTGCTTAGAAACAAATCTCTGTCCCTTAAGCGATCCAGACTGGTTCATACTAAAGACGTATAAAATTATATCTACTGTCATCATATATGCTTGGTGCTAAACGATGACCAATATGAAGAAAGCACTGAAATTGCCTCTCGATTTTTAGCAGAAAATGCAAGACTGTCCTGTTGTACAGGCCTTAAAATTGCTGGACTTTATTTATGGTTTACAACATTCAGTCTAAGTGACCTGTAATTGTGGTGTGTACCCCAATACTACACTGACATAGTCTCAAGATATCTAATCTACATTGGAGCTGAGTAATACACCTGTCAGATAATGAACAAAATCTAACATAAAGTTTGACAGAAGCAGAAAAGTATGGGGATAATTTTGTTTTATGTCCTTCACATGTTTTCCATGTGTGCAACACGCATGGTTTGTACACACGTTGTCTTTTGCTACTTACAGCCCCCTAAGTGCACAGTGAACCGCAGATCATCATCCGGGATTCCAACAGCCACAGTACCCAGTGGGGATACCAAGACACAAACAAGGATGGAGAAGCGGTAGAGGAATGGATCAATTTCAATCAACTTAGTCTCATCCATGACCCTAAGCTACCGCATTCCTATTCCAGTGCCTGATGGAAACGTGGCTACAACCCTGATCTTGCCATGGTCACTAGTAACATTGCTGTACTGTGTAAGTAGATCTTGATGGACCCTATCCCATCAGGCCAACACCGAGCCATTGGTATTCAAGTCAATGCGACTGTAACCCCAACCATGGAATGGGTTGACCAATGAGCTGGAAGAGAAGATCGAGCATATCTGACCATCGAGCAAGAACTATGACCTGTGTACTAAACTGGTAGTGAAGACTGCTCGGAGACACATCCCACGAGGCTGCAGAGGGGTATACATACCTGGACTCACTGAGGAATGTTCGGAACTCTATCAAGAATATGTCAACATGTACAAAGCAGACCCTTTCTCTGAGGAAACTACAAAACAAGGCCAGAAGGTGATGGAGAACATCGCTCAAGAGCGTTGTAAGACCTGGAATGCACTTATTGAAAATATTGACATGTCAAAAAACAGCAAAAAAAGCATGGTCACTGGTCCGCAAGCTACGTGGCGATCCGAAAGCAGCCTTCCAATACCTCGAAGTCACTGCAAATCAAGTTGCCAACCAACTGTTGAGGAATGGTAAGAGTGGTAAGAGACAGTAGAAAATCAAGCTAAACGGCAAAACGAACAGCGAAGACCCTGGTTTTACAAGACCCTTTACCATGGAAGAGCTGGAAACCGGAATCGTTGCCCTCAAACCAGGAAAGGCAATTGGATTGGATGAGATTGCAACTGAACAAATCATGTACTGTGGCCCTAAGCCAAAGAAGTGGCTTCTCCAACTATATGATTGCCTAACAACACACAAGCTCCCTAAGATCTGGAAGAAAGCTCATGTTATAGCACTGCTTAAACCTGGGAATGATCCATCAGTTCCCAAGAACTTCGGGCCAATCTCACTCCTGAGTCACACCTACAAGCTTTTCGAATGCCTGAACCTCAACATAATTAGTCCTGTTGTCAATGAACACCTCATTCCAGAACAAGCAGGTTTCCGTCTCGGCAAGTTCATGACTAGCCAAGAACTCGACCTCGCACAGTATATCAAAGATGGTTACGAGAAAAGGATGGTATATGGTGTAGGGTTTGTCAACCTCCCAGCTGCCTACGATACAGTCAACCACAGATGCCTTCTCCGTAAAATCCTGGAGCTTACTAAGGACATCCACCTAACAGAGTTGATCGAGAGCATGCTAGAGAACAGACTCTTCTTTGTTGAGCTAGGAGTAAAGAAGAGCAGAGGACGAAGACCCAAGACTGGCCTCCCACAGGGGAGTGTGCTTGCACCACTCCTCTTCAACATATACACCAACGATCAACTAAGAAATGAAGACACTTGCCAGTTCATCTATGCAGACGATCTTGGTATAGGTGCACAAGATGCAGATTTCACAATTGTCGAGGAAAGACTTTCTAATGTCCTTGCAAAACTAATACCTTACTAAGAAGAGAACCACCGCCGTGCAAATCCATCAAATATAGGTGTGTATTCCATCTGCGAAATCTAGATGCGAAGCGTCAACTGCAGGTCAACTGGTCAGGAACCCCTCTTGAAAACTGTGAGCACCCAGTCTACCTTGGAGTAACTCTGGATAGATGTCTCTCTTTCAAGACCCACATTGTGAAGACCAGGCGCAAAGTGAGCGCTAGAAACAACATCTTCAACAAACTTACAGTACATGCTGGGGTGCCAGCCCACAGATGCTGAAATCAACAGCTTTAGGTCTCTGCTACTCAAGTGCTGAATATGCCTGCCTTGTATGGGAAAGATTCTCCCATGCAAAGAAGCTAGACACTGCTCAACACCAGCTGCTGCCTCATCACAGGCTGTGGTAAATCAACACCTACTGACCGTCTACATATACTGGCACGTAAAGCCCCACCAGATATACGACGCAATGCAGCAAGAAAGAAAAAAAAGCCAATGACAGGCTACAGATGGAAGACATTCTATGTTTGGTCATACACCAGCTGAAAGCTGTCTGAAATCTAGAAAGAGCTTCCTGAGGTATGTCACCCCCCTTGAGGCATCCAGCATTAGCAGTGAAAGAGTCAATCAGTGGAAAAAAAGGCTAAGTAACCTTCCACCAGCAGCAACAACATTGGCCATCGGCACAAGTGAGGTACTCCCACCTGGTGCAGATGCAAGTTATGCAGAGTGGAAATCCCTGAACCAGCTAAGACTTGGTGCTGGTCGAGCAAAAGTCACCCTTCCCAAGTGGGGATACCAAAATGACGACTGGGGTACACAACCACAAAACATGCATCATCTTCTGATGTGCCCTCTACTGTATCAGCCCTGCACAGCATTGGTTTTAGCAGATTATAACGAGAATGGACAACAATGCGTTTAACTTTGGTTGAACCACATCTAAACTTGCGGTGTTGTTGTTTTGCGGATAGCAAGAAGACTTGCACCAGTCTTCAAGCAGGACATGCCAGGGGCGCTAGAGCATGACAGTTGTTATGTTAACTGCTGAAATGTATACACAAAGTACTGGCTACCAGCTGTGTCCTACTCTACATGCTCCTGTCCAGTCCGTCCCCTCTATACATTTCTCTTCGTGAATAGGCGGTTAATCACAATCCAATTAGTTCAGGAGGCCCGATGGAAGGTGACACTGTTGCTATTTATAAAATGCAGAGTACACATTATACCTGGAAGAAAAATAGTTGCAACATAAAGGCTGTACTGTACTTTGTTGATCATACTTACTTGGCAGGATGCCTTGTGTCCATATGCATGGAAGATTGGAACAGCCAACTTGAATTTTGATAGAAGTTCAGTCTGTTTTGTTTTCTGTTAAAAATATCAAGAAAAATTGTTATTTAACAAATTAAGAGAATGTTGAAGTTAGAAAAAATATTCAGGATAAAATGGAACGGTCCTAATCCGTGAGAATGTCTGCATTTTCATTTTTGAAATAGGAAATTATAATTTAAAAGTTAAAATGAATGAGTGTCAAATTTTGTTTGTGCTGCTTCAGGGTAATGAAACTATAATATTTTCTACAATTTTCTATCTTATACTGGAAAGGTGTATACCATACTATATCAAGTTTATAATCCAGTTTATAAATTTGTTTTAGAATATTTTTTTTCTATATAGTCTCCACTCATAATCTTATTTGGAATTATTCTGATTACTTTAGGCATGCTGGCTACTGGGGAGATATTCAAAGTTGACTGATGGAATACATATATCTTCAAATATATCAGTGCGGAAGCAAGAGTAAAAAATTATTTGACATTGCAAAGTGGACTATTGTCGTACTGTAGGTTTACAAATCCGAAGCAGTGAAAAGCTACTTGGCTCCACTGGGAATCAAGCCGAGGACCCCTCGCTAAATATGTGTGAAACGCACTGCCAATTGGGCTATGGAGAACAGCTGGTGAACTCGACTCGCAATAGACAAGCTACCTTCACTGGTTAAAATATTGAAATAATATTTGCGAACAAGCTCTGTCAATATCATCAGACAATCCCAAAAATAACTTTACTTTAGGAAAATACTGCTGAATGAAAAAGTCATGAATTTTGCATTTTCCAAATTGTAATGTTTGAACAAAGGTTTCAGGTTACAAGGGCTACGCTTGCGGGATGACACCGCTTTTTAGAAGCAAGGTCAGACTTCTTCATCACACAAGAACAGCATTGTTTGTTTTAGATGAAATGACAATATTTGTTAACACATAAATTCATTGAGCTCTTTTAAATATTCTTACCTTCAAGTGTGCAGTTAAAAGACAGGCAATGTCATACATAACATACACTTCCATTTGCTGATAGTTAGGAAGAAGCTCTTTCAACAGGAATACAGGATAAGCGAGTCTAAATAGGAGAGAAAATATCAGTGATAATCTGATATAAGAAACTATATCTGTGAGCAATACTATATTAAAACATAATATTCTTCAATTGATGACTTATCATAGGAATTGTTGTGTTTTCAAAAGTGAAAATGACTCGGAAATCTTATCAAAACTTGTCAAAAGCATGATCATTAAAGGTTTGCATTCAGCTACAGTGCTTTATATCATTGTTAGCAATCCAAAATCAATGTTGCATTTCATGTGTTATAAAATGAAATACAGGTACCTGCCAAAACTAGAAATTGGCTACCCCAGTAGCAAACACATGTACCACATGCTATCTTCATACACATGTACCATTGGACGAGAGCAGCCAGGCTTCGGTCAGCTTGAACTAGTTTTGGATGGTCAAAACAGGTTTAGATCAAGAGGTAATGGTGCACTAGTAAAATAAATTTATGGTCTTGTTCAATGTTAACAAAATGTATCTTAATCCTTTGAATACCACATTCATCCTGAAAATTTATCGCACAGACAAGCTTGTACGAGATTGCTCAATTGCAGGAGGCTCCAATACCGCAATGTACATGTTAACATGCTTCTGGAGTCGAAGGGTTAACATTTAGGTATTAAATCATTAAATATTAAAATATCAAGTATTGAAATATGGAGAGCAAACTTGCTAGTGTTATGTATTAGTCAAAGTACCATACATAAAAACTTAATTGAGCTGATGAGTGGAGTAACTCAGATCATGGAGGATTTGGGTTAACTCTATAACCCATAGCTGTTATTGGGCAGGGGGAACTTGTGCAACAATTCATGAGGAGGTGCTCAAGACAGCCCCTATTGTTCACGACATTCCGGTATTGTCACGCCTCAGCGCCCCTGCATCTCCCTGCTAGATGTATCCATTCGCTGCTCGCAGTTTCGAGCGTGTTGTGGCCAGGGGAAGAGCTGGGGTCACATACGACCCAGACGTGGTCTATAGGGCTGACCCTTTTCAGCATATTGGGTCGCTGGCGACCCAGAGATGCCACTCCATGTTCCCAAAGTCATAACTTCCGTTTTCTATGCCGTAGGGCAGTCATTTAAATCTTAAAACCGAGAGGAGACATATACCTTTCGTTTTGAAGAGTTTTTATTAGGGGGTAGTGTGTACCAAAATTATAATTTTTTCGCTCAACCATTTGGTTCACATCTGAAAACGGCCAAAAAGTGGCTTTTGAGGCCCCCAAAAAATATATATATTGAGCTCCCACGAAAAATGAATCCCTACCCTTTTACAATAGCTGGGACATTTCAAAATCATATTACAAAGCAATAGGGGCATGGGGCAAAGCGTAGAAAAAAACAAAAACATTTTGACCCTAAAATGGTCAAATTAGAGCCAAAAACAGACGAATTTGAAGAAAAAAAATGTTGCCTTTATAAAGATCATAGCCGGAAAATGATTGCAGAGTGGCAATCACAACGAACAAACAAAAACAAAAACAAATGACTTTTTTGCTGTAGGCAGGTTTGCTCTGACTATCATGATTTCTGTGAGAATTTTGGTTTTTGGAGGTCAGTCAGCATCAGGCTTTTATAATACAGGTAGTAAAGGATTATTTCTAGGCTAAAACATTCATAATTAATTACTGTAGTAATTATACAATCTGAATTAGGTAAAAAACAATCAAATTCGATCGTAGGGGCAAGTTTAGTAGGCCAATATATGCCGAATTGTTACGTTAGGTTAGCCTAACATTTTGCCTATGCATTAGTGTGTAAAAGTATAACCAAATCGAGGTCAAAAAAGGAAAAATTCTTTTGTCGGCTCCTACAATGGGGGAGTTGACGTCATTTGTGAGACTCAGATATTTCGGGTTGGGAGGTATGAGGTATAACTAGTGGTCTTGCTGATGCACACATCTTTTGAACATTTGCACGGTTCCGGTTGAGTATTACATGTAGGCTTGCTGCCATTTAACATGTACACATTAAACAAACGGATGTACCTTTTAACGTTCACAAATTTTCCATACATGAAAACGGGGAGAAAAATATTTCTTTCAACAATGGTCCACTACATTTGAACAAAAAGGTCCCAACGATAAGGACTAAAATTCTGTTATTGACTAGGTTTATTAGTTCACTCTCTTTATCAATCTTTGACTTATCATTCAAAGCGTGTTCGCCAACGGGGAGTACAATTTTGACGAAACAGGCGAGTAGACGATGCCAGTAATATTTGACAAATGCCTATAGACAGTGTGGCATTTAAGCCTTGGACTAATCTGCAGACAAAACAAAAAAAGTCATGTAATCTACAGCATAAGATAAAAATGAAACCCATGCCAGATTCTGCAAAATTTTGGCCAAGATCTCACAAAACAATTTGGCACGATAAGTATTGGTTCCAATAAATGAATCAAGAACAGATTTTCTTCCAACCATAAAGTTTACAATGAACCAAAAATGCCTACATCGATCATTGACAAAGCTGAGTAAACCGTACTGTACAATGTACGAACCCCTGTGTTATATTGCACTATGTGAACAATTGCATGCAGGGAAAACAACAATCATCCTTCACACAAGTACTCAGTAGATTTCACGGATTTGGAAGAACTTCTGAAAGGAATAATTCCCAGCCTGTTTTTTATTGACTAAAAAAACCTGAGGTAGATAACTTAAGCTCTTCAAAGACCTAAATTTAGGATATATGTAGCAAACATTACCTTTCAAGACGAGACCGATGGAGCTTGGTTTTGAATCTCTCACCAAATGTCACACCCGTCAAGCTGTTTAGCGTCAGTGTTAACAGTCTGTTGTACTCTGTGTAATATATAGCTACGTGGTTTTTACGTTAAACAGTAAACCAAATATATAAAAATGGAATTTCCCTAGTAATTTGATACCTACAGTTGAATTGCTGGTAGAAATTGTTGTTAACCGAAATGTGGCTGTTTGACACAACACAAAGGATTGCAGTTTGCGATGTTGTTGATTTTAGGTCACAAGTAGTTTCACATGCATTGTTATCCATAAAGTGTATAATGGTGCATACAGTAAGTTCAAAATTTGTATGAAAGAATACAAACCCGAGAATTTTGTAAGTACTGTAAGAAAAGCTAAACAAAGGAATACGGTCGATACACAGAACGATGTACTGTAGTGTTAGTATGAAGTTGCTCATGTGCGGTCAATAATGATTGATTGATTGATTGACAGGGGCAATCATGATTATGTGTGTATGTGTGTCTGAGTACATGAATGTGCTTGTTAGTTGTTAACGTGTGATACCTTATTGAGGCCATTTGTGTTTTGGAGTACTTACTGCCTTTGGTTTTAAAGTTTTTAAAGTTTAGCATCCTATGGGTTCAGGAAGCCAATTATGACTCATCGAGGAACCCTGAAGCTATGTGATCATAGATGAACACCGGTGAAGGCTCACCTTCTCTTCTCGAATAATGTTCAGTGAGTAAGGGGGCAGGCGTGTAACTGAATTACAAACCCATCCAGCTCCATGGACCTTCCTCTGACGTCCCCATTTGACAGACGAGAGTGAAACTCTCAGCCTTTTAGCCACTTTCGTAAATACTGAGAGAGGTGGTAGCAACCTGTCCATCACCACTGCAGAACAGATGTCCCAAAACATATCCAATGAACCTGAATTTCCCCAAAGTCAATTGCTTCCCACAACAATGAAACCAGAAATTTCAATACTATCAACAACTGCAATACAACTTTTGACAAACCGGTAACAAGGCACGAGTGGGAATTGAATCCAAGCCTTTGTAGTGCAAATTGTCACTCTATCTGCACCATGCTTAGACTCGGAAAAATTCTGTACTAGACTGAAAAATTGTGTAACTGCTGGAGTGTGCACATAAAAGTGGTGGGTGCCACCTGTTTGTGATGGAGGTCATCTAAAGGTCAACAGAGGTTGAATACTATGAACCTTGTAAACACCATAACTCGATGAGGCAAGCTTGGATGAAGTTCATAGTTGGTGTGTATGTTCCTTGTACAGTAAAGCAAGGTTGTCCAACCTTTGAAAAAGCGCCATATTGATTGATTGTCAATAGCGGAAGGTGGCCGCATGAGCCCGCCTTGCACAAAGGGTCAGGTACCCTGGCAGGGTCCAGGGGCAGAGCCCTTGGAAGACGAGCAGTTTGGTGCATTCTAGCAGCCCAGATGATCTAATTTCAGCTCGTACTTTGTTCATATAATGTATGGGTTAGTGATCACTGTTGTTTTGGTGCTGGTCAAACATCACATGAGGTAAACAGAAAACTCAACACTGTGAGTTTCGGTTTAAAAGCCTTCGTTTTGTGGGTTATTTCTAAATGCAAGGAATCACAAAGCGCTTGGCTTTTGTTTTGTACTAGGTTCGGAATACCGAGAAAAAGAAAGAAGTCATAGAAACTGTCAACTATCATGAATTACTGCAGAGGTTCTTGCCATCCACAATGATAGAAAGGTAAGGTCACGTTGATTGCAATATATCATGCAACTGATTTTAATATATCATAGAAACTGTCAACTATCATGAAAAACAGCAGAGGTTCTTTTCATCTTCACTGATATCAAGGTAAGGTCACATTGATTGCAATATATCAAGCAACTGATTGCAAATTATCATAGAAACAGTGAACTGTCATGAATTACTGCAGAGGTTCTTTTCATCCTCACTGATAGAAAGGTAAGATCACATTG
>JAODUJ010709309.1:0-13713 GCA_027564615.1 Psolus chitonoides | reverse complement strand
GGGAGGGGGGGGGGGACGCAGTGGCCGCCCTACTTTCGCTCCAGATAGAGGCTTTGTCGGTACGCGATTTTGTCGGTATATTCGTACACCTGTCAATATATTTTTCTGCTTTGCCCTCCCACTTCCTCCCCCTCCCCGCCGACTATATGTTAGTGGTGTTTACAGTATACAGACAATAAAGGGGATTATATTTTTCGAAATCTTTCAGGCGCCTCGGTGGCACCTAAGGGACAGGGCAAATCTACGTATCACCTCCGGGCCGTCAACAGAGATACGCTGGACTTCGTGAGCATCCCCCTCCCAAACATAAGAGGCCTGGAATTACACGCATCTCTGGGATACAGCGCTAGCGCCAACATTGGGAGCAGAAATGTCTTCTTTGGTTTTCTGAACTGCTGTGAGGTGAGAACCTTTTCTATTGGTTGGTACATATTAATGTCATTACCGATATGTGGGCAATGAGGTTGCGTGGTGGTACATCACTTGTGCCAACCATGGAAGCAGGAATGTCTTCTGTGGTTTTCTGGACTGCTATGAGGTGAGAACCTTTTCTATTGGGTTGGTATATTCCATTGGCAGTACACAGACAATGGGGTTGCGTGGTGGTACAGCGCTTGTGTCAACCACGGAAGCAGGAATGTCTTATTTGGCTTTCTGGACTGCTGTGAGGTGAGCACCTTTTCTATTGGGTTGGTACATTTTAATGGCAGTACATAGACAATGGGGTTGCGTGGTGATATAGCGCTTGTGCCAACCACTGAAGCACGAATGCCCTTTTTGGCTTTCTGGACTGCTGTGAGATAAGAACCTTTTCTATTGGGTGGGTACATTTTAATGTCAGTACCGATATGTGGGCGATGGAATTGCGTGATGGTACATCACGTGTGCCAACCATGGAAGCAGGAATGTCTTCTGTGGTTTTCTGGACTGCTGTGAGGTGAGCACCTTTTCTAATGGATTGGTACATTCTAATGGGAGTACGTGCAGGACAACGGAGTTTCGTGGTGGTACAGCGCTAGTACCAACATTGGAAGCAGGAATCTCTTCTTTGGCTTTCTGGACTGCTGTGTGGTGAGAACCTTTCCTATCGGGTTGGTATATGTTAATGGCAGTACCAGTACGTGGGCAATGGGGTTGCGTGCATGGTGGTAAAGCGCTAGTGCCAGCCATAGAAGCAGGAATGTCCTCTTTAGTTTTCTGGACTGCTGTGGGATGAGAACCTTTCCTTATGGATTGGTACATTTTAATGGCAGTATACGTGCAGGGTAGTGGGGTTGCGTGGTGGTACAGCGCTAGCACCGACCCTAGAAGCAGGAATGTTTTCTTTAGTTTTCTAGACTGCTGTGAGATGAGAACCTTTTCCATGGGATTGGTACATTTTAATGGCAGTACGTGCAGGGTAATGGGGTCCTGTGGTGGTACAGCGCTTGTGCCACCAACATTGGAAGCAGGAATGTCTTCTTTGGTTTACTTGACTGCTGAGAGGTTAAACATGTCTGTTGGGTCACGGGTACATTGTAATGGCAGTACGAGTACGTGGGTGATGGGGTTGCGTGGTGGTACATCGCTTGTATCAACCATGGAAGCAGGAATGTCTTCTATTGGTTTCTGGACTACTGTGAGATGAGAACCTTCTCTATTGGATTGGTACATTTCGATTGCAGTACATAGACAATTGGGTTGTGTGGAGTTGTACGGGTGTGGGTTGTACATCGCTAATGCCAACATTGGAAGCAGGAATGTCTTCTTTGGTTTTCTGGACTGCTGTGAGGTGAGAACATTTTCCATCTGGTTGGTACATTTTAATGGCAGTATGTGCAGGACAATAAGTGTGCGTGGTGGTTGGGTGGTGTTTGCGTGGTGATCGGGCGGTACTAGTGCTCGTGACTTTGGATCGAAGGATTGAGAGTCATGCAAACACATAACATTTCATGACATTTTGAAAAGAGCGCCAATATGTTAGATAAAACATTCTTGAAAAACATTCTAAACATATTTTAATAACGTTGTATCTTGACATCATTTTGATGCATATTAGGTTATTCTTGGAATGGTATTCTTGAGAATGGTGTTGTAACATCGTTCAGATGTCATTTGGCAACGTTAATAAAATGTTACTGAAAAACATCGCAAAACGTTCTCTAAATCTGAAACATTGTACTGATGTTTTATGACATTTTCTAAAATGTTATTTTAACGTTTCCCCAACTGACTTATATCTCAACATAATATTTGTGAGAAACATTTAAGCAACACTTTTGACAATGTTTTTAGGATGTTGTTTAATGGGTTCCCTGATTGGTGCGTCATGCTCTTAGGCCAATCACGTTACCTCCATCACCCCGGGCTGTGGGGCTCGTGAGGATCCCACTGCATGCGCCCTGCTCAAACACCAGCCATATTGACCTTGTCTCTCTGCTAGATACTGGGGGAGTATGGGAACATATGAATGCCATGCTACATGGGCAACAACTTGTCCTCCTTAAAGCTGGAACCAGAGTCTGAACTGCCAAACAAATGATGCCTTTAATACAAAAACCAATGACATAAATCGCTTCTCCGTCCATGAAACGTATCACAACCTATTGATTGCTATGTGAAATCATGGCAGGCGCTGGTAAATAACACGTATAGTGCAGTTAGGAAAGTAGAAGACATCTGTGGTCAAAAGTTCAAACTTTTTCAACTATGAAGTGGTGTCTATTTCCTTTCTGTGCATGGCGAAATACTGAACTAGATATCGTCATATATCAATTTTTATTGTCTCGAATTAATCTTCCACTTTGGGAAAAGCTGGTCATTCGGGAGATGGGGGGGGGGGCGTGATAATTAGTCAGGGGTGTAGGAACCTGGGGGGGGGGCACTGAGACACGTGCCCCCTAATTTTGTGAAAAGTGCCCTTTCTGAACAGGAAGATGCCCCCTTTCTTAAAGGGGCATGTTTCATTTTGAGAAGGGGCAACCGGAACATTCTTGACAAAAGTTGGGCATCACAACCACACACATTTTGCGCCCCAGGCGTGGTATCATTTTATGTTTCTTCATGTCCTGTCATGCGCCGTCATTTCCGCCGTTATTTGTGCCGAATGTGCCGCTTATAACCCAATCATTGGAGGCAACGAATGTTTCAAAATTATGGAAAGTGCCCTATAGAAGTTGCGCCTCCCCCACACTTTTTGACATGTTGTTACGGGGAGGGGGAATGATAAATATTCTATATGGTGGTTAACCTACTTGATTTCCTTACGCTTTCATATTTTCAGAAGAGGCGGAAATACGTACGAGGGTAGCCACTCCACATGGCTACGCTCCTGTGTGAATTTCGAACCCATATAAACTGACGAAATTCCTTTGCTACATAACACTAAATCTTTCGTAAGAACATTGCATTGTCCTTTGAACCTTTTAGTTTGTGTGTGACCTGATAGCGGGATATTAATCAGAGACTTCATGTTTTATTTCAGTCATTATTACCAGGCGAGAGTAGCTGCACCAAATGGTTCACCAGGGACAGGAATTCACATGGTACCAACACCCGCACCATTACGCTGGGTGTGATGTTGCCACCGTGGTTGCACCCGACTAATATCCACATCCATGCATCTTCCGAAATGGGTATGAAGACCATCAGGGATTTTATGGTAGAGCTGCAGCACATAACGCCCGCATTGAGGACGAAACCACACAGGCCACATGTTAGCATATGATAGGTACATCCGACTGCAATGAAGAATGATGAAGACGTACCACACTCATACTTAAACAAAACTCCCGTGACGAAACCTGAGCCATTTCATCGGCATGCGTGTGTGAGAGGAAGACAAATTCCCATTATCTGGTAGTCTAAGGCACTGGTCGCTGAATGACCATGGGCCAGTTAAAAAGTGATTGTGTATAGTGCGACGAGGTCATTATGATGTCGACTTGGGGTTCCATATAGCCAACAACCATATAACCTTGTAGCATATGTGCTTGGTCCACTAAGTGTAACACTGTTTACTTGACTTACTTGACTTAGTAGCTTTCGTAGACCTTGCATTCACTATCACGACTACCCGATAGGCTAACTGTCTTACAATCTTATAAGTCATAGTACAGAAAATGTTGTCAAAACATATCTTCTCAAGCAATGTTGTCTAAACGGAGCTCGGTCTGCCATGCTAGCCTTTAATATCCCAAAGGACGAACAATATTTTGAAGCATGTTTAAATTAACCATGACTTTGTTCATGCGTCCTAAAATAACTCCAGACATTGTTAAATGTAAAAAATAGGTCAATAACGTTTAGTTAAACATGGTTTAAAACAAACATTTTGTATATCACATTAAACATGGCATATACTGCCATCGATTTACACAGATTTGACGCCAGTGCGCTGCGAAGTTCATTGTGTTGGGAATCGTTTCTGTTGAAGTAGTTTAGTAGCCTGTATGTAGATTTATGCTAATGTTTTTTATATTGATTCATTTTATTTTATTACGTCAGCAAATTTCGATTAGCGCAATAGAGACTGACAATGTTTGTATATGAACTAGATATAGGCTAGGCTTTATTTTATGTACCTGTAACTATTTACAAGAGCTCAATAATTTTGCATTTCAGCCGATGGGAGTAAACTGATGCAATCATTCAATATCATCAGACAATCTCAAACTATTACTTCAGTAAAACGTTCAGTATGAAGGTATGATTGTTGCACTTTTTTACAATTTCGATTTAGGCCAACATATTAATGCCTCGGTTTGTGTTATGCAGCCCTGTTCTTCTTAAACTGAAGTAACCTAGTGTTGTTTGGATTAGACCGGACGACAATTTATCAACACTTCTAACCATGTAACCTCGTTGAGTTCCTTCAACAATTAGGTAATATTGTATTGAATGGTAACCTATATGAAAAATAATCTCACTTGGTCTTTCATACTACCAGTAGAATAATTGAAGTAACGCCATTATATGACCAATATAATTACATCATTAAGAGGGGAAAACATTATTGACTAATTATCAGTCTTTTATTCACCATTACGAAAGGCCATAACCCTTTAGCTCACGCTTGGGTGGTATTCAACCCCCTTCTTTGCATGGCGACGCCGAGCTCGAAACTGCGAGTAGCTGCCGCGAGTTTCGAGCAGGGGGATGCAGAGGCACTGGGAAGTGACGCTGCCGGTACGTGCCAGACAATAGGGCCAGGCTTAAGCTGCGTGTCTGTAATTCTCCCGCCAAATCCCCCTGTATAATTGGAGTCGTGGGCTCAAGGGTTAACCCTTAGGGGTCGGGGAGACAAAAGAGCGTCCACGGCGGGCTGATGCCGCTTTTATGTGCATCTTCCAGCAGTTGCGTAGCCTATTAACCCTCACGGTTCAGTACCCTTGGTACTTGCTCGACAAAGTCAGGTAGCAGCGCAATGACGAGTTGTGCGTCGAGGAGTGAAGAGCTCCTGCCTACCTCGGCAAAATTTTCCTAGACCGCACTTAAGAGTTAATTCCCAACTGTTTTGTACAAACTGCAAAATTCATGACTGAAGCAATTCGTTAGGCCAACACATTGAAGTATAATTATCATATGAACGGATTTGTATAGAATCAATTTGGATTTCCAGATCTATCGTGATGAAACCATGACAGCAAAAACTATTAAAGTCTAGCCTGGCTATAGTTTGCTACTAGGCCTGATTTTACGATTGGAAATATTTTCGTTAAAAAGTATAGTTCCATTAGAAAGGTCTACTGTAACGTGTTAAATTGATTGATTACTAATGATGGCTATCATTAACAGAATACATGTATACTCAGTTTATACGACAGATGTTATATTTTCCTTTGAAGGTTGTAGCAAACTATCGATTTCTGCTGGTTCCCACGTTGTGACATCACGTTTATGGCAGTGTGCAGTGACAGCTTAGACCACAACAAGTGTAGGCCTATTTTACTTCGCGATTCGTAAGGTCGATCAAGCGTTGTGTCATTTAGCTCACACCCAATATATGACAAGGAAAATATAAACAGTAAAAGAATGAAGGCAGCGATGACGGCCAAGCATTTGTTTCAGGTGAAGTGATGTGTGAATCATAGATGAATATATAGGCTAGTAATGATTGATCATTGCAGATTTTTCGAGATGTAGTGTTACACTGGGCGATATTAGCCAAATGACCACAAGCGTAGCCAGGGCACAGGAAGCAGAGAGGGAAGGAGGTAGAGGTCGCCTCCACCTTCATCCTCGAAAATATGTTTTGTCGGTACAGTAGTGGTTGTGTCGGTACATGTGTACACCCGTCGGTTCGCCTCCCCCCTTCCCTGAGACCCCGACTCTCAACAACCTAGTGGACTACTGCTTCTGACATTCGATATAGGGCCCATATATATATGCTACGGTACCATAATTTATATGATTTGTGTTCTACGTGTTGAGAAAATGAGTGCAGAATATAATATTCACACTTACCTTTTACTTTGCTCGACACATTATTTTGTCTCGAGCAATTTAAGTCTCGAGTAAATTAGTTCTTTATTTCACCACTGCCACGGTCGCCATGGATGGTAGTCCAAAAGGTAAGGGGATGGGCAACCTCACATATGCACCTCCAGGTTCCAGCGATGCCCAGCAAGCTTCATCTTCCCCCACCTGATTTTGGGTATCTCCCCGTACAGGTCTGACTTGCGGATGTGATAGTTTGTTGTCAAGCTTGATGTTCAGCATACCACGAAGTACCGGTAACACGTGTAACATCCATCAAGGCTTTTGGAGATTTTGTCTGTCATGGTCCATGTTTCACTACCATACAAGAGGCTAGCACAGATTATACAGTAGCTCCGTCTGGATAGTTTAGTCTTTAGCCCTCTGTTCATTTTGGATCTCCAGATCGTTTTCACTTTGTTCATTGCATTCCACGCTTGGGTCTTCCTATGAAAATATCCTTTTCACTACTCTCAAGATGTCCTCCAATATATGTGAAGTCCTGGATCCTCTCTACTTCCTACATTCCCAGTAGCAAGCCCTTGGTTTTCCTTCTGGTTGTATGACACTTTGTCGTCTTGACATGAAAGTGAAGACAAACATTAGCAGATACTGCTTCCATATGGAGTAGAAGCTCCCGTGCTTGCTTTATCTCATTTGATGTCAGCACAATGTCGCCGGAGAAGTCCAGGTCTGTAGGGATTCTGGGCCCCTGCCTTGGCTTTTGCGTACCTTCAGGGTGAGACCAAGCTCTTCTTATGATCGCATTTAGCAATTCGTAGTCTCAAACTATAACAAATAGGTAGTGAGCCAGTGTCCCATTGAAGAACATCAACAAGCATTCAAAACAGATTGGTATGGTACCATCCGAAGATATGACATTTGCTATTACCCCTACATCACTTCTATGGCTTTCACAATCTTCTCTGGATACCATAAGCTCCGAGGTTTTTTCGTCATATTTTTTCTGTCAATACTGTCGAATGCTTTACTGAGATATATAAATACAAGCACAGCAGGACACTTGTATTCCTTTACTTCCTCAATCAATCTTCTGACTGCTAGTATATGGCTAACGGTGCTACGACACACTATGAAGCATGATTGATCCTCAGATGCTTGTCAAAGAGTGGTCGAATCCTGTTGGGCAAGAGTTCGTTGAACGAGTTCGCAATGATAGAGGTAAGGCTGATGCCTCTGTAGTTCCCTGGATTACTGATGCCCCCTGATTTGTGTATTGGAATGATACTGGCGATTGGCCAGGTGTCAGGTGTCTCCGTTTCAGCCAATTAGCCCAACCCAGATGATGACCCGAGGCAGCTACTAGCTCACTATTAGCAGTCACCCCTGCATTTGTGCCCTAACCTATTCATTTAAACCTGTATTGTTCCCTAACCTATTCTTATACAAAGAACGATTAACTTGATTGATTCCATTGTTGTCGTTGTAACCTAGCTAGTAGCTGCCTCTGATGATCACCCGGCATTCCGATGCGGGCGGATTGGGTGCTCCGTTTAAGGTTTGGTTGCATAAATAATCACATGTTGGTGTATAACGTATTCGTTTTTGTATTAGACCGTATTAGAGTTCGACGTTGTCACTATGATTTTGATCAAAAGCTGAGTGCGGTCATTTTTTCCTGGTCGCTCTCAAGGCCACTTGGTTCATCAAGGACGTATGCAATTAGGCCAATGAGCCAATGAGCTGAATAATGACGACTAATATACTTGATTATAGACCTTTAATGAGGTTTTAAACAACTGAAAAGTTCAACCAGCGGAACGAACATGAGTGTATACAATAGCGACTGGCAAACTTTGAACCAACACATATATGGAGGGCCGGGAAGCGCTTTATTTTTTGCAGGACGTATAGGCAATAGGGGGCCTTTAGCACCAATAAAATTCCTGGATTCCGAACATGTGATGTGATTCCAAAACCCAACTTCTGAGTCTTTTCTCCTAGTTTTGACCCCGGATTATGAAAGACCATACACGATTACCCCTGAAACGCCACCCCAACCCCTTTTCCGAACTCTAACCCTGATTTTGAAACGAATTTGAAAAATCCTGAGGAATGATTTTCGCCTATACGTCCTGCAAACAAATATAAGGCGGCCGGGAAGGCCAAAACACATACTACTATGGAATGCCAAAATAACACGTTATCAGCACACTGAATGAATAGAGCAAACACATGGACTATGAAGGAGGAACTGCAGGATCGGCTAGATGGTACTCACACTAGACTTCATTATGAGAGTGCAGAATATCTCCTGGCGGGAGCACAAAACTAAGGCCTGAAGTGGCCTCTGTCAGTCCAGGAGAATCTCCCATTCGGGAATGCTAGATAGATCCCCCGATCAGGGGCTGAACCCCCGATCGAGAGTTTTTTCTTTCACATGGGGGCCGCCATTACCCACAATGCAATTCACAACTGTAATACATACAGTGTGTGAACGCAACTTTGAATCGAAAAAGGGAAAACGAAGATGTTTGGGGAAAATACGGTTAGCGTAGTCAGAGAGTAGGCATATTAACAATTAAAACATTGTCTGTGTCGCCTTTTTTTATTCACTCTGTAAATTTTGGTGAAAATCTCCAAAATGTGTGTCATCACGTCTAACAAAAGTAGAGCATCATATGGTGCAGAGCTCATATCAGATAAGGTATCTGCCATATTGAATGACAACCAATGACCCATCATCCAATGTTTTCATAAAATGATATTTAATTACCCCTATGACCTTTCACCCAACATCCCTGATCACCTGACGGAATAGCTACCCAAACATTATCATGTCAAACCCTCAACACTATACAATGAAGTCTGTAGAAGCATTTCTATTGTCTCCATATAACGATCCCAAATGATCCCTAGATGGCAAATCCCTGAACACACTGAAGGGAACACTACCGACGTATCGTCATGATAAACCCTCATCATATACCGTACCATATATTCTGTGGAAGCATTTTTAGTGTTTTCATAAAATGACCCCTAGATGACTTTTGAACAAAAATCCCTGACCACCAATGATGATCCATTATCCGATGATCATTGTGTCCCAGTTTTGTCAAAATCCATCACAGCATGTATGCATAGGATCACTCGTTATCAATTGTTGATAGACCAGCAAGCCGGAAAGAGCTAGCAATGCTTTTCAAGTTAGCAACATCAGATAATTCTAGACTTCCAACGAACACTACTATAAGTGTTCTTTCACCCATGTTGGTAGACCTAAATACCAAAAACTTCCCAAGGTTTTTGTTAACGTGTTTACGAGGTTTTCAGTGTTTGATCTCTGCTGACCCCAAATGACCTTGGATCTCAACCAAAATAGTCATCTTGTACCCAACTAGTCTCGCCTGCCTTACGCGATAGCTGGCTCTCGCAATCACAATATGTATATATATAGACTTTGAACCTATTACATAATTACTTCCTCTCTCAGCGTTGACCCCCATCTGTACAATCGATGTAGCTACAATTTACATGTACACTTAGTTATCCATGGGATCAGGAAGCCAACTATGGCTCATCGAGGAACCCTGGAGCCAAGTATGATCATGGATAAACACCGGCGATAGCTCACCTTTTCTTTTCAAACAGTGTTCAGAGGGTAACGAGACGGGCATACAACCATACAATCCCATCCTGCTCACGGGCCCGTCATTTAACGTCCACATCCGACGGACGTGAGTGAGACTCTCAGCTTTCAGCCGCTTTCCTAAATGCTGGGAGATGTGGTAGCAGCTTGACCGTCACCACTGCAGGACAGCCGTGCCAAATGAACCCAATGTTTCCCCCGAATGAATTGCTCTCCCACTAACTACAACAAAACCATCAACAACTGCAGGACGGATTTTTGATGCAACCAGAAATTTGTGAAACCATCAACAGCTGCCTTACAGCTTGTTGACGAGCATATCATGATTCCTTGCCTTTAAATTTGAAACCTGATTTCATTGTTTGAGCTCAGATGACCTTTGACATCAATCCGAAACAACAGGGTCCATGTTCTAACCATGATGGACACATACCAAGTGTGAGCTGGATTAAAGTTTGCTCTGTCAAGTTACGGTGGTTACAAGGTTTTCACTATTTGACATCTGTTGACCTCAGATGGATGACCTTTGACCACCAGTGATGTAGGTCTCGAGACCAGTTTTTGCCGGCCTCGGTCTCGACACTCTGTGGTCTCGGACCCTTCAGGTCCCAAAAAAGTTGCCGGTCTCGGACCGAGACCAGCAAATTCATTCCATTATGTTTTTCAATATATGGTTTATTAGTTGAATTTACTTGATAATTTCCATAATCAAGATTACTCAGCAATTGTTTCCATTGATCATTTTACATGTGTAAAGAAGTCAACATAAGCTATTCCACTGTGTCTGATCAGTAACAAGTTGACGCTAATAGACGTATGCACATGCAAAACGAAGGTGTCTTTTTTGTTTTTTTGTAAGATAGCACGAACAGTGGTCTCGAAACCAGTCTCGAGACCAGTTTGTTGGCCTCGGTCTCGACACCCTGTGGTCTCGGTCTCGTGCTTGCTGGTCTCGACTACAATACTCTTCAGCACACACACACAACCAACATGTACTAACTATGATGAACACACGTACCAAGTATGAGCTCAATTGAAGTTTGCCCTTTCAAGTTATGATGGTTACAAGGTTTTTAGTGTTTGACCTCAAATGGCCTTTGACCTCAGTCAACCGAAGACAACGGGAATCCTGTACAAGGTTTTTACTATTTGACATCTGTTGACCTCAGATGACTTTTGACCACACACAAAACCAACATGGATCATGTACTAACTATGATGAACACATGTACCAAGTATGAGCTCAATTGAAGTTTGCCCTTTCAAGTTATGGTGGTTACAAAGTTTAACCTATTTGATCTTTGTTGACCTCAACCCAAAACAATAGGGACCATGTACGAACTATGATGAACACACATACCAAGTATGAGCTCAATTGAAGTTTGCACTATCAAGTTACGGTGGTTACAAGGTTTTCACTGCTTGGCCTCAGATGATATTCGACCTCCACCAAAAACTAGAGCACCAAGGGTGCAGAAGCTCATACCATGTAATATGGTAAAGACAAACCCTCAATATTGTACCATAAAAACTGTAGAAGAAGAAACATTTAAGCCATTTTCATAAAATGACTGCAAATGACCCCTACATGACAATTTGCCTTAAATTCCTGAACATCTCAAACGAGGCACTACCCAAGTATATTATGACAAACCCTCAACACTGTACTATTCAATATGTAGGAGGAGAAGCTTTTTAGGTGTTTTTTTAAATGACACCAACTGACCACTAGATGACCATTGACCCCAAATTTCGGACCATCCCTGATGACCCATCACCCATCCATCATTGTGTCCAAGTTTGATCAAAATCCACCAAAGCTTGTATGCATGGCATAACTTTGGCCCTCAATGACCACTATATGACCACTAGAAGATCTCAGACCCCAAATGGCCCCTAGATGACCATTGACCTCGAATTCCTCGACACCCCAAAGGGAGAACTTCCGAGGTCTAATTGTGATAGTCTCTCAACATTGTACCATGAAAACTATACAAGAAGTAAGCATTTTGACCGTTTTCATATAAAATGACCCCAAATGACCACTAGATGACCATTGACCTCAAATTTCTGAACACCCAAAGGAAGCACTACCCAAGTACACTGGCAGATCCAGGGCCTTTGTTTGGGGGGGGGGGGCAAACTGGTAACTGAATGCCCTCAGATGCGATTTGGGGCAGCAAAAGTGTACAATTTGGAAGTTTTGCCCCCCCTTTGGGTGGGGCCATGGCCCCCGTTGCCCCCCCCCCCCCCTGGATCCGCGAGTGATAACTACATGGAATAGCAGCAACAACCAAACAGAAAAGGGGCCTGATTCCAAAACGTTAAATGAATATACCTGTCCCTGGACCGTTTATGGGCAACCACGAACGAAGTTACGACCTTTTTTATTTAACGATTTATGTACGGAGGGAGAATAGAATACCGGGGTCGGTGGGTGAGGGGGGAGAAGTGCCCCCGGTGATTTATGTACACATCCCAGCAGTTATGTAACCGCAGCACAGTTGTTATGGTTCAGCACTCCTGGCACATGCTTGAACAACGCGTTGAGCAGCGCAGTGTCGAGCTTCCCGGGAACTAATAAAGGCGTGCTGTCCGGACTGTCCGGTACAAGAGGGTTCAAGGGATCCTAGCTTTAGAGCTATCCGAGTCAATTAGCTAGGGACTTAAACATTGGTACCTATATGTGACCTAGCTTTAGACCTATCCGAGTCAATTAGCTAGGGAAATAAAAATTGGTACCAATACTGCTATTTTGCTTGGTGCTCAGCGCAAAACGATGAGGTCTAGGGTTGTTGGAGTGCTGGACCGAGTATTTCAGTGTTGTCCTCGGGCTTGAAAAGGCAATTATATCTTTACACACGTTATAGGCAATTCATACCCCCCCCCCCCATGTTTTATTTGGATTAAAATAAAATCTTTGTTTCACGAAAACGGGCATGGTAAAAATTATAATTGCACGCGGGTCTGCAAAACGGTTCCAAAAGCAAACTACACCCAAAGGTTACCGATTCGGCGATTCCTGGTGCAGACAATTCTCCATTATCCTTCGGTCCAACACAAGACAAGTGGCGGAGCTATGGGTTTCGGGCAGAGGGGGCGAGTGTAATCATTTTTATTTATGTGAGATGAATAGGGCGCTAAATAGCTGAAAATGGCGCTAATATTCCATGTTAGCGTTGTCAGAAGGGACTGCTGCCCCTTCTGACTATCAGTAGCGTAGCTAGGGGGAGCAGAGAGAGCGGCTGCTCCCCTAATGAATGAGATCATGTACAAAATTGGCGCTTTTTTCCCGGCAGTAATTTCTAATGTAAAACAAATAAAGGTTTTCCAAAAAGTAGGAAGTATGTTGTTTCTTCTTGCCAAGAAATTGGTATTCAATGAGCAATATGACCGAAACTGATCAACTTCTTGAAGGCGCGTTACGACATAGTGACGGCGCCCATTTAACCCAAGAAAATACGCTCTCTCTTTGCTCTCTCGCTAATTATACCGTATACGACTAGCCACCAGGGGTGGCGCCAGCGGGGGGACAGGGGGGTTATAGCCCACCCGTCGGGGAGGTCTAGCCCCCCCCCCCCCATCGGGGAAAAAATTATGATTTCGTCGGGGAACAATAGAGCAAATAAAATGTATGGGACGATACA
>JAODUJ010708198.1:0-13716 GCA_027564615.1 Psolus chitonoides | reverse complement strand
GGCCTATTTTTCTATGTGCAAGTTTTTTACAATAAATTATACTGATGTGTAGACTTGGGAAATACACAAATACATTTTAAAATGAATACCCCATATTGACCATTGTCAGTCAACGCAACGAGTTATGTAAACTCATTTACTTTTGCCGTAACCTCGAATTTCTTACCATTCTTAGTCGTGAAAAGATGAGTTTTGAATAAATGTTCACACCAAGTAGGGATTGGAAATAAACGACTGAAATTATTCTGAACACCCCCCCCCCCAACGTAATGTTGACCTAACGCAGTCTTGGTTCTTGGTTAATTTAGTCGCTTGCTTTGATATCATCATGCCGCAAATTTACAGCGCCAGCAATCCACGAACTGAAATAATCGGATCAATTTTGTCAACAATGTCGGTGTCTTTACATTAATTTTGTATTTCTCGCGAATCGCGAAACCGTCCAAACGGTTGTCAAATGTCCTGTTTGTTGGGAAATAAAAGCAAAAATGTTAGTGCCCCTTGTGCGCAGTATTCAACACTATGTTGCAGACTTGATATACTTTGTCAGACTGTCCGTAGTGTCGGCATTAAATTCGCTATGTTGTTTGAATGAAGATATATAAATAATTTGTACACACATGTATATTACATCTACAATACGTAATGTTAAAAATTGCCAACACAACATTGGTATGGCCTTTGAGCTTATAGAAACCCGATAATTATTATAGAACATTGATTGACTATTTCATTAATAGGGGCTGTAGGGCTAACGTCAACGATTTAAGACCCAGAAACAGTAACTCCTTCATATTTTTACTTACATTTTCAGATACAGAGGTTGTCCGAGCTCTTGAACCAGTATCTCGTTGTAACTATCCTTTTCTTAGCGATGGTGTATTCGAAATATACAGCACAGACGAAGAAAAACTTCGTTCCAGAAATGAAGCATCAAAAGAAATATTTGAAGAAATGTTCCAAAGATACAGTCTTGAAGCAAACAAGGACTGTACAACTTACACTGCTAGTGAAAAACAACTGCGTGTTGTTGTGATTGGTGAGAGAGGAAGTGGTAAAAGTGCGACAGCCAATTCCATCTTGGGGAAAGAGGTTTTTAGGGTTGGCCCATACTCTACGTCTGATCCAGATACGTTCATCGCCAAATGTGAGCTTGATGATGGGAGAGAGATAAGTGTTGCTGACCTGGCTCTTTCATGGCACAGAGACATTCCAACACAACTTGCTCGTGTGACTTTCTTGCTGCGTAAAGGTATCCATGTATTTATTCTTGTTTGCAATGACGAGGATTTCAGAATCTCATGGGAGGACAAAACCGTACTGGATCAAGCCCAGGTAAATAGTGCAGGGCGTTAATTATTTCGTTACAACATTAGAAATAATTGTCTTGGTTTTATCACATTAAATAGAAAAACTTACAATACTTGCAAGTAATGATGTAAATTATTACACTTATTATTCTCATTATCATCATCGCTACTGTCATCATCATCACTTCCATCATTACTATCACCATCATCATCATTATCATCACTATATCATCACTTACATCACCATCACTATCATCATCATCACCATCTTCAGCGCTTTATCATTCTTATCGTCTTCACTATCATCATCATCACCACAATTATTACCATCCCCCCCTATTCTCCATCGTCACTATCATCACCATCACTCTGCGCGCTTTTGGCATCCTCACCATCATCACTAATATCACCATCATCATCACCATCATGATCACTACCACCATTATCATTAGGCCTACCTACCCCACCATTCTCTATCGACACCACTCGTCACAAATGTACAATCAATTTACCGGTGAGTGTCATTTAATGTGAAGATTCACCTGTACAAAAAACAAACACATGGTGCTACTTGAGACTTGGAGTTCGGCTCTCGGTATGACGTTGTGCGAAATCAACTAAAAAGGATATAACAATCCCTTGTATCAGTTTATCAAGTAAAACACATATACAAAAACACTGGTGCTCAATAATGTAATCAACCATTTTATATTCCATGGCTCCGCCCGAAGTTATATATGCACTAATGAGTGTGTATGTGCGTAACAGAATGTTCGCAATCGAGCAAATTCAAAGAGGGTATATTCTCAGTTAGTTCAGAGTAAAATAAAATGTACATTTCTGAAAATATTATAAACTCTAGTGAATTTGCACTTTGCACCTTGAAAACATCTAAAAGTATCAGACATACCTCTCTTTACCAAATAATTTCTTAGGCTCGTTCTTGCTCTTTGATTCAACTATTCATTTGTCTGGTGCGTGGCTTGCAGTCCATTTTAGGTAGATACCCTATCCCATGCACCCAGTGAAGAAATGGATTGACGGGACAGCACCCTATTGACTGAGAACTACTCGAATTAACTGTTTAGGGCAGGCAGTATCCATCCAATGAGAACCAATTATCTCTTCTACTGTCGGAAGAAGTCGTTGGCGTCTTGCTCTACGTCAATCAAATAGATTACTTAAAACCGGTAAACTACATTCCCGTGTTGTGTTAGTGCTGCGAAGAAGCACCAATGCAGTGTTCTCTCCCTGGCCCTTTACCTGGCTGAGCTGTAGCCCATGCAGCAGCCCTTTCTTCTCCACGCAGTATGAATGGTCCAAAGGAACAGTAAACCCGATACTTGTCCGGCTTCAAGTGCGTCGTAGGAGTTGCTAGAATGAGTGACTGTGATTGATCAAGCTAGTTGGGACTCCGACTCCACGCAGTATATAACTAACGAGGATTTAATGGTTCTACCACAATGACCTCTCTTTAATAGAGGATCACTCGCCAGACGCAAACAGACCCAAGAATAGACGTTTCGTCTGTTGCCTCGTTGTCTCACATTGGCCTGATGCTGAAGATGTTAATGTAAATACTAATATTATCACTATCGCTGAGTCTCACTAGCCTACTACTACCATTATATTTACCTACTTCTGCTAAGTGGTGCATATAAATTGTTTGACCTGGCAAATCACCCTAAGAACATTACATATGTATTGTAGACATCTCATCAATATACAAGTTACATATATTAGGCATAAGATATGATATGCGACTATTGTACTAAAATCTGCTCATACATGTGCAGGCAACAAATAACAGCCCTGTCCAATGGTAGCCTATCGTTTAAGAAATAACATCTAGAAAAATACGTATTGATGAGTATATAGCTGAATATGTTTTTCTCATGTCCCAATTTCTTGCCTTAAGAAAGTGGTATTTGGATTGGGAGACTCTCTTTTTTTGTACATCTCTGATATAGAATAAAGAATCGGTCATTATTGTTTTAGTGCTAAGAATGGTGCCCTAATGGTTAAAACTCAAGTCTTATGATCCAATGATCGCGGTTTTAAGTCCCATGAATTGTCGACATTCCTTAATAACATTCATCATTTAAATTTACATAGCAAGGATCACAGTGGAGTACATTATTGTTATTTCTAACAGGAGTTTAAAGGTTTCAATGACCACTGTCTACTTGTGTATACTCGTGCCGAGACTATACTTGCCCTCCAATCTCTAGATGAATATATTGCACACCAGAAGAAACGCCACATGAAGACTTTCTTGAATCAGATCGACTGGCGGGCAGTTGCGTTGAACAACAAGACTGATGCTCCTGCAGTGAGGAAGAGAAACCAGCAAACGTTAATTGCTATGATCGACAAGATAATCACAAAAAACGGTAACAATCCTGTTTATACAAATAATTTGTTTACTGAGGCAAAACGATTGCAAGCAAAATTAGAAATTGAATGTGGTCATTGCCACCCAGTGTTGGTTAAATCTGTTATTGATTATCTTGATGCTTGCACGTACCAATTTTATTCAACCGATAAAAAATGTATGGATGTGTTTAACATTTTAAGGAAAAGCGAAGCGGTGTTTCACCAAAAATATGACCAATCTTGGAAACTATACCATGGTACTGAGGAAGATATTTTATGTAGAAGCCAATGTGAAGAACAAATGCGTTTTATCTTTAACAAGTTTGAACATGAGATTCAATGCTGGGCACATGATCCTAAATTCCAAAAGATAGGTGAATTTCGTATGAGTTGGAAATATTTTTATGTGTACTTTTTTACAAATACATAACCAATTCAAGAACATCAAGACAGTGATCGAGTAGTTCCAATATCTATTCGAAGACATGGCTTTTTTCATCGATAGCTAATAAATATGTTGAATCGCTTCTTTTATTTTCCTTTGCATAAACATTGTATACCAATTCGTTAGATCCAGTTCATCAAATACACAATATCAAAAGCTATTCAACTACGGAACGCCCCTACGTACACTAGATTTCTCTACAACGATTTTCCACTGCAACTCTGTGACTTGTAGAGCATCCGATCTAACATCCAGGTTGCAAATGAGACGAATGCTATCACGAAAAATCCACAATAGAGTAGTTTTATGTAAACGGGAGGCATCATAATAGTATGTTGGGTATCTGATTCCTCCCCGTCTCTGGGAAATCATTCGATTGAGAAGTTTGAGGCACTGGTAAAGAGGAAGAACCCATTGGTTTGGGATAATTTCTCGCAGCCCTCACCCCAGTCAGAGGTTATATGTTCGGTTGCATGTATTTGCGTGTGCCATTGTGTTACAACGAAGACTAAATTGGAACTGGGCCTTTCAAGGTAGACGTAAAGGTGGTGGATATCTGGCATAGATGTTCCAAGGAATTTCAGGGATAACTTTTTCCCACTTCTACATTACTACAACTATTGGATGGAATATTGGATGGAAAATATGGTAGACGTTCCAAACATATAGAAAGGATAACACTCACAAACTAGTAACACTTATGAATTTAGCCATAGTAGGTCTGGCATGACAATTATCTTGTCGTGTTGCACTCGCTCCTAATGTAGGCTTACCATTAGTGACCAATATTCAATACTTTCCTAATATTAGCTGTAAAATTCAAATAATGATCAAAACCATTAGTTTATTTGTAAAGGTTTAAATAAAGAAATAATACTGATGGAGGACATGGGGACACGTGCCTTAACAATTTTCAAAGTTGGATCACTTCTCTCTCTTTTAAATACTTCTTGATACTTAAATTGGCCTACAAGAAAGCGAAATTATTTGTAAATTAAAGCCACTGAAGCCCAGGCTCTCAGTGACACAAAATGCGAAAATCTTGCTCGCTTCGCGCGCATTTTTGTTCTTTGCTACTGTATATGATTCACGTACCCGATATGCAGTCTGTTTTTTATGTTTTCGTAGATTTATGGATACCGTAGAATGGGTGTTGATCACGGGCCCAGCCTATGATTTCAGTCTTAAGATTCCAGAGTTACTGGTCAATAATATAAAAAAGTGTTTATGACATTACCCTTCACTGGCAATCTCGTTATATTAGCGTATTTCTTCGGAAGGCGATTTACGGCAATGACGACCATACGAACAACATTTTGTTTCCTTCATCGCACTTCAGGCGAGTGTTCAGAATTTCCTTTTACACAGTGAATTGGTGGGTGCAGGGGTGGGGCGCAACGGCCCCTCTCTATATGGTCCATAATCAATATATTTTTCTATGAAAATTCAAGTATATTTGGGTTGAGTTGAAAGATGGAAACTAGCACCATTTTGCTCTTAAACCCCCTCATATGAACAAAATTGTCTCAAGGGGAGGGGTCGCATTAGACCCATCTCCAGGAACAATCCGAATCTGGAATAGTGGTGCGCTGAGCGTGCGAAGTGTTCATTGTCTATGCTACCAAGGAGTGTGGCGAATTAAACATATTTTGTAAATTTCCAGCCCCCCCCTCCCGTCGAAAAAGCCCCCCCCCCATCGTCGGGCAAAACCTAGCGCCGTCATGTAGTTGTCTTGTTGGCCTAATGTAGCATCACTTGTGCCGGATGTGGTTTCCGTGTTATTACACAAATATTGGATCGAACATGATAACCAATAATTGAGAACGAAAGCAATAATGCAGACATTTTCGTGACTCAACGCGCAGTGCTGTTTGCCTCTACTCGTCATGCGGTGTCACGTGTGCCAAATGTGCCGTTCATGTCCAAGGATCGAACGTTAAAAAACATCAGCGCTTTGGGCGCAGTAGCCTGATCTAGTCAATGTTTCTCCATGTCTTGTCATGTGCAGTAACTGACGCACAGACAACATGGGAAAGGGGCACCGGGCCTTCCACATATTTCGACTTCACTCAAGACTGAAATGACGTTATTATAACCGGATTATCGGACATGACCCATTTTCTTCGCGCGCACCGAACGCGGCAATGTTCTTTTCTCTTCTTGCAATGTAATGCCACCTGTTCCGAAGATCAGACACGACAATCCCTTGCGCGCAAATCATTATTGAATTCATATGTCAGCTTGATTTTGGTTGGTGAACTCCCCAATACCGGACCCACGGCGGCGCCACTTGTTTTTGGTCCAAAATAAGTAGGTAAAATGGCGATGTCTTTTGGTTTGCTTAACAGCCTACGGTACTTTCCAATGAGCAGGATTTTACGACCAGTTGGAAAATTGGAGTGCGGCAGTCGAAATATCCTGGCTACAAGCTCCATCCAGTTGGAATTTTAGCGCCCAATCCTTCCACCCAATCAAGAAGTCCTAGATATACGTCCCTGTGCTGAAAGGGGTGTTTCCGTTGACATTACATGTTACTTCATGTGTTTATTCAAATAACCAAGCATGATGTCAATTTTTCTGATCATCTTTATCATTTTCTGTATGCAAGTGTATTAGCCTATGATGCCATGAATACAAATAAAATACACTAATCTGGCATAGCAATGTTACGTAACATGTTATTTCATAAATACAGTATGTCAACGGGCAATATTTCATCTTGGGGGATGCACCCAGCGACCATCGAAATACTGATTTGTGTTTGTTTTCTTTTGGGCACCCCTCTCCCCTTGGCCCCTGGCTACGTGCTTGCAATATACATTTGTTTTTTTGTCAATAATACAATATAAACGTAGCAAAAACATGACCTATGCAGAATATTGATGATTAAATCAATATACAGTGTCATACTCACGAAGTATGTATTGTTTGCGTTGTTTACTCATTTTACTTTTACTGAAAATTATTATCATATAGAGTAATTCAACATTTATTTTTCCAGACATACTCCAGTCCCTTCACAGCAATTCTCCACACCTCGTTGGAAATGCAGTAGAGGATTAACGCACGGATTTGTGCCCGGACACGCGCTTAGGGTGTCCCACATACTTCTCATAAAGATAGATTACACATGTTGGCGCCTGTCTGTGGTGAAACTAAGAGAGGCTTCATATGCAAATTCAGAGGGTTTGGGGGGTTAAACCCCTCCACCCCCATTTTGGGCTCCAACTTTTACACACTAGCATCTAAAATATAGTGTGAAAGTAAACCTTTTCTCCCACCAAACACCCCATCTGAACTAGTCCACTCCAGGTTGCGAACTCCCTCCCCCAACCCACCCGCTAAAATCAACTTCATCACCCCATGTTGACAGTGAGATAACTGACAGCATATCTGAGCTGTAATCACCGTACTCAATTGCGTAGTCAGAACCGTTTGATAGGTGGTGTAAAGTGGTGGACACACGTGTGCGATACAATACGAAATTTGTGTCGCAATGCGCAGCCGATACGCATAGCTGCAACGGTAGTTACTGTGGCAAATTTGATCAGTTTCCTCAGTAAATACTGGACTGTGTTAAGAACACCGTAACACTGCTAACCCTAATTGTGACACAGTAAGTACTGTAACCTGTTTAACATGTCATGTATCATGTATTATGAGTTATGTCCAGTGTTTACTGTACTAGCTATGCGTATCGGGTGCAATGCGAGATGAATAGTGTTATTTTCAATGGAAGTGAACACACTGCTTTACGATACGATACGACATTTTTGTCGCGTGGATGTTAAAATATGTTCAACTTTTGTTGTACGACATCTTTGTCGCAGTGCGATATAAAATGATTGCCCAATCAGAATCGTTTATTAAACCAGCTGTCATGCTGCTTCAACAGGAATATAAAACGCCAAAATTGTAAGTATTCCATGCCATATACTCATGCTATATAGGGCTTTGCAACATATTGATCTTGCGAATTTTGTGTCGCATGTAGTGTGTGCATACAAAAATGTTGTATCGTATCGTATCGCAAAAGTGTGTTCACCGTTTAGGGGGCTGAAATTCCGACTGGATGGGTTTTGAAGCCAGAAAATTCTTACAATTTTGCAATTTATAATGGCCCCGCTGGGAGGGGGGATTGTGCGCGAAGCACGCAATTTTTGTGAAGGTAATGTTGTGTCCACTCTTCGGCGCAAGTTACATAATATGACAAGAAATGAATAAACCAACTCATATGCGCGCGGAGCGTGCGAAAAATGGGGTATGTCCGATGGTTGACTTGTAAAGGGCAAAATCGGCACATAACGCCAGATGACAATGGGCCTATATTGAGAAACAAACACCAGGCTACTGTGCGCGGAGCGCGCAAACATTTTTGGGTTAAAATGTTTGATCTTTGGGTTATGAATGGCATATGCGACCAAAGTGACTCCACATGACAAGACAAGGCGAAAACGTTACTGTTCGCGGATCGCGGAAAAATGTCGGGTTGTGATATCCGAACTTTGGCACATTCGGCACAAATGATACCGGATGACATGACAAGACAATAAGCGCGCCAAAAACATATGTTCATCATGTATAATCTACAAGTTTCATTAGTTGGAAACATTGGAATGCGGCAGTCGGAAATTCTGACTGCCGCACTCCGATTTTCCAACTACGGTCAGTGTGTGACACCCCCAACGTCAAAGGACACGGGCCCGAAAACATGAATGCATTCAAATGAAGAGAGGCAATGATAACACTCGTTGCGTTGGGTCCAGTACACATTGGGAGTCACAAAATTACCAATGACAGTAATTTTATCCTGTGAATAGACCCAAGCAGCAGCTTTAAAAGGGCCCGGGCCCGAAAAAGAATATATTCAAGTGAAGAAAGACAATGATGACTTGTTGCGATGGGTCCCTTACACACAACTTTAGATGCCAGACAGCAGCCCTCAGGAGTCCGGGCCTGAATATGCTTTCATTAAAATGTAGGGAGACTAGGCTAAAACTTTGTGTCTGCCTGATCTATTACATAAACTTGAATGACTAGTAAGACATAGTAGAATATTGGGAAACCAACGACAGCAACGTCTTTCTGTATGTAACGCCGCCCGCGTCGAGTCCAGGGGGTAGGTTTGTGCTAACTGTGCTCCGGAGCCACCACCGGTTCTGCTTCCGTGTCCTCGGTGACATTACCGTCACCGATACCAGAAGAATCAACCTCTTCCACCTCTTACTTTTGTACACTCTGACGGGCTGGTCAGGCAAGTTCGCCAACCTCACTGGCATGCAATCACCATGAACATCCACCAGGTTACGGGCAGCTAACACACCTCTTCCCCTGGGTCTCTCCGATGCGTTAAACATTCCAATCTGCCCATGGTCAGACAGGTACTTATTCAATCACCTCTAAACAATGGATTCTGAATGGGCAGACAGTATTGTTTTGGCTGCAAACACCCTACAATATAAATCCTCCTCAGTATTTCCGGGGATGTCCATTGTTTGTTTCCGCACTGTCATCCAGATTCTCTTCCATCACGACTTGGCCCTTCTTACATATATGACACAGTCCCACCGCCTCAAACAATTTAACCCCAAGATACAATATACTCCTGAATCTGTCACGTAAAACATGTTTTTCCTGCTTATGTCTCCAATTCTGATATCCATTTGCACCATTCCATTAACACGAACAATCTCCTAATCGGCAAGTATCATGTGAAGACCCTCATTTTGCAATGACGGTGTCCGCCCGTTTGGGATTCTAAAGAACTCTCGCGCCTGGATTACGGATACGTTAGCACCATTATCAATGAGGCATGAATCACTTTCCCCACCAAGTTCACTGCTCAAGTAGATTCCATCTCTGGCCTTTTCTGGATTTAGTACAGCTATACAAATAGGGCCAAGTGTGAATGTCGAGGTACGCCCCCCCCCGCCCCATTCCAGACAGGTTCCCGTTTCCAGGCAGGTCTCCCCCTATCGGATTTGCTTTGGCCACCAAACCTTCTTGACAATTTCTCTCCAGATGTCCGGGCTTGGTGTATTTGTAGCGGATAGAAGTCGAGTGCCCGCTGTGAGCAGAGTGTTCTCTCCTGCGACCTCCGTGCGCACATCCTTGTTTCTCGCTACTTTTCAGCTTTTGTACCTCACAGAGTTGCTTTACTTTTTTTGGTAGTTCACCCACCGTCGCCTGGTGCTGTTTCGTCCCTGCAAATACATATTTGGCGATTTTATCGCTGGCTGAACTTTCTTTCTCCATGACATCTGCACCCCCACCCCCTTCGATATAACATCTCTTTTCCCAGGAAAATGTCTCTGTTTTTTCACTGTATGGAAAGCTTCAATTTCTAGAGCTGCTTTTAGCGTCTCGTCCAATGTGCCAGGCCGCATATTGTGTACACCTATACGTAGGTCGGAATCATCCAAAGCATCCAGGAAGTGATCTTTGTATAGCAACCCTAGTAGACGGGTGGGACACTTGGATAGGCCTGTCGGGCTAGTCTTCTCATTTCGTGTACTAATCCCTGTCCCATCGCTGCCAACAGCTGTAACGCCGCCGGAACAAAAAAGAACAAAAATGCAAAGAGGCAATAGAGAAGAGAAGAGCTAAAATACAGTTAACTCTGATTATATTCTAAATTTAAGAATTATTACTAATGACGAATCATCGTCGAATTACACAGATAAATCATGCATGTTTCTGATTGTTCAATTATTGCCAAATTAATATAAAATATCGACATTAGAAAATCGACTCCTCTAACTTGATCAGTCCTCAGTAAGCTGTTCCTGTAACGATCTCCCTATATGAGTTGGTCATCTAGTCGGTTGGACATTGAATTTTTGTCTGCGCATCCGCGCTGACTGATCCTCAGCACGCCAGAATACTACCAGCCGATCAACGAACAGCCGTCTACATCCACGCCGGCTTATCCTCAGTGCGCAGAGACTAGCCTACTTCCTGACCTCAGCTGGTTGAACTTCGATCCTACGTCTGGATCTACGCTGGTGGGCCCTCAGTGCGCTAAGACTGCTTCCTGACCTCTCAGTCGGCTGAACCTCGACCCATCGTCTACACCTACTCGCTGAGACTGCGGCCTGCCCTCCTCAGCCGGCTGAACTTCAGTAGGCTCAAAGTCAGTGGACTGAACCCCAGCACACCGACAGCTCAGTACTCTAAACGTCAGTAGACTGAAACACCAGCGGACTGAAACCTACTGAATAACCATTACTGGCAGCGAAACCAAAGGACCTATGTCGTCTATCTGTTGTTCGCTCAAACTGCTAATAAACTAGGACTGGGCGTTGCCTACGACTATAGCCAAAATAGTATATGATAATGTAGGTGAATCACACTAATTTCTCCACTCTCGGCTATGTTGAACATAGCCAGGCTAGCCTACACATTAGCAAATTACTGCCAGATGCTCGTAAATTCTCTCCTTTCACCGGCTCTGATATTACGAAAATAATTCAATTAACGTGGTTTAGCCCGAGGCTACTTTAGACATGCCCTATCAATAGGAATTAGCGAAAACTACAGCCTAGGCCAAACCGCTAACAAATCCCTGGTCCCGTGCTTAGCTACCGCCGTTTCTACTGTCACGGAAATAATGAAATTCACACCGAATAAAAGCTGATTCACATCCCTATCTACCGGAATACTGCTTACCCGAATTCCCGACACGAAAATAATTGCAAATCCTCACCAGTCCTCCTTCATTCCCCCTCGTTTTTGGCCAAGCCCCTACATGACAACCGTCTAGCGCACGTTTCAAAATTCCTTTTCTTCTACTTCTACTGCACGAAGACCGGAGACACGTCATGGGAATTTCAACACCACGTGATGTTTCCTTCCCGTGGAAGTCGCGCTGCTACGGACGAATTAAATGGACATACTGCACTTCGTTACATGTACATTGGCCAGATAGTGATTGAGATATGCGCATTGCACAAGTACAACGAAAGAAAAAATATTAGCGCCACTGCACGAAGCGTTCGATGATTGGACATCGCAGGACAACGTGACTATTAACACAGACATTACCTAGCATGTTATCGTGTTCGTAGATCCCCAATCTTTTTTCGTAGGCCTCAATTTTGTTCGTAGGTTCTAGGTACAGTACATACCGTGTGTGCATAGTGAACAATACACGCCTGGTCCCAACGACAACAAGACTTACACTAAACCAAACCTGACAATGGAAAACGTTAACAACGACCGATGGGATTCCACATGACTAGGAAACGTGTCAACTCTCGTCACTGAAATATGGCCTAAATTTCCCGGCTTGTAAACAGGCTAAACAGGGTCAAAAAGTGAGGGGCTCCCTTATAATTACCACTTCCCCTCCCCAATAACTAACTGGTGCTAATTGCAGCGGGATGACATGATATATACCTCCTTGACAATATACACATGCAGACCCCTACTGAAAGGGTGGTGGGAATACGAGTAATCACCCCATACTGGCATGTACGAAGTTAAACAGATGCAGGCTCTGGTTGGTCGCGCGCCCGTAAGTAGGTGGATACACCGTCTATCTCGACAATGCACCCAATGAGACGCTAGTTTCGATACAGAAGGTTGTAAATTCCATATTATGCACAGCCGGAGGAATCTTCTCCGAATAAGCACTATTCTAACAAGAACCGAGAGCTACGTGATTCCTTGCCTTTAGATCTAAAATCTGATTTTATTGTTTGACCTCTATTGACCTCTATTGATCATGAATATTATTGAGATGAGAAGTCGTATTACCCACACACATATACTACACCTCCTACCAATACCACCAAACCAAGTTTCATAAAAGTCGGACATACGGGTACAGAGATATCATCATTTAAAGAAATCCACTCTAAGCCACGCCGACTCGATAATATTCATGAGATCAATACCGAAATAAATAGGGTTCATCTACTCACTATGGATAACCTACCCAACAAGTATAAGACTGATCCAAGTTACCCCCTTTGAGTTTGCCTGATTACCAGCTAATTTTGGTAAAATTGGGTTCGGCCCTGCCCACCATGAATATTACTGAGATGAGATGTCATATCACCCATACATATACTACACCTCCTACCAATACCACCAACCCAAGTTTCATCACAATCGAACATACGGTTGCGGAGATATCACTCTAAGCCCCGCCCACTCATTAATATTCATGAGATTAGTATCAAAATCAAAAGGGGTTCATCTACTCATTATGGGTAACCTACTCACCAAGAATGATACTGATCCAAGTTACCCTCTTTGAGTTGGCCTGATTACGAACTAATTTTGGTAAAATTAGGTTTGGCCCCACCCATCATGAATTTTAATGAGATGAGATGCCATATCACCCATACATATACTTCACCTCCTACCAATACCACTGAATCAAGTTTCATCAAAATCGTACATAAGGTTGCGGAGATATCCCAAGTTACCTCTTTGAGAGTTTGGTCCCGCCCTTCGTGAATAGTAATGAGATGATACGTCATATCACTCACATATATACTATACATCCTACTTATATCAACACACCAAGTTTCATCAAAATCGGACATACGGTTGTGGAGATATCAACATTTAAAGAAA
>JAODUJ010707087.1:0-13716 GCA_027564615.1 Psolus chitonoides | reverse complement strand
GATTTTATAAAGTGCCTAGATGTGATTTGGTGCAATATCTACAGGTATAGCCTATAGGCCTACCGTTCATATAATAAAAGGCTTGATGGCTGACGACTAAACAAAACAGGGCCATCAATTTCTCCTCCATATTGGAGAGGGGTAATGATGATTTTTTCAAATGCTTTGCGCACCGTCAGGGGTAGCCTACAGAGGGTAGTGACGCTCCGGTTGGGGTCCAGGGGCTTAGCCCCTGGACGCCAAGCATTTGGTGATCATTGTATAAGCTTACTATTGAAACATACATCCCTAAGGAAGATAACGAAAACATGTGCGCAAGTAGCATGAAATACCACTTTCCTCGCCCCCAAAACCCCATATTATGTCCTATCACTTTTTTAGACAATCATCATATTTTTAAGTCTGGGAAAAAGGGGGGGGGACAAGTGCCCCCGCTTTCCCCTGTAATCCCGCCACTAATGCCAATGTTGAGATAATGATGTTACGAGCAATTTCCAACAAAATTACATTTGGCCTGTCTCTCAGCAATATTAATGAGATGCAATAAAGTACTAACCTACACATGTGCCCCACCAATCAATGTCACCGAAAAAGTTTGAAGAAATCGGACATACGGTTGTCCAGATGTTCACATCTCATGATTATTAATGAGATTGACATAAAAATCGATAGGGATCACCTACTCGCCATGTGCAATCCATGTGCCTAGTATGACATTAATCCATGTCACTGCCGAGATCACGTGGTTACGAGCAATTTTGAGTGAGTGAAATCACATTTAGCCCCGCCCCTCATGAATATTATTGAGATGCAAAGAAGTACTAACCTATACATGTACCCACCTCCTATAAATGTCACCGAAACAAGTTTGAACAAAATCTGACATATGTTTGCCAAGATATTTACATTTAAAGAAATTGCTTCTAGGCCCCGCCTACTCATGAATATTATTGAGATTGGCACAAAAATCAATAGGGATCATCTATTCACCATGAGCAATCCGTATGCCAAGTATGGAATCAATCCACCACGCCATTGCCGACATCACGTGGTTACGAACAATTTACATTTGGCTACGCCCCTCATGAATAATAATGAGGTGCAATAAGTTACTCACCTACACATGCACCCCACTTCCTACCAATCAATGTCACCGAAACAAGTTTGAACAAAATCGGACATACCGTTGCCGAGATACGGACATTTAAAGAAATTGCTTCTAAGCCCCGCCCACTCATGAATACTAATGCAATTAGCATAAAAAACAATTGGGATGATATACTCACTATGAGTCATCCACCACCCAAGAAAGAAAAGGATCCGACCTTGCGTCATTCAGTTATCGTGGTCACAAGCAGGTGTCACACACACACATACATACACACATGCGTGACTGCATGGATTCTTTTTGCCCAAGGCAAGGAATCAACAAGAGCACCAATGATGCAGTAGCTCAAACTATACGACAACAAAAGACCTCTATATGACCGTTGACTTCACATTCCAGAACACCCAGACAGAAGCAAGAATACTT
This sequence comes from Psolus chitonoides, assembly GCA_027564615.1. NCBI lineage: Eukaryota > Metazoa > Echinodermata > Holothuroidea > Dendrochirotida > Psolidae > Psolus > Psolus chitonoides. The sequence continues at coordinate 12,182 of JAODUJ010707087.1, read as the reverse complement.
ATGACACACCCTCAACACTGTGTGATTAAATCTGTAGGAGTAGAAGCATTTTGAGTGTTTTTATAAAATGACCCTAAATGACCACTAGACCACGTTGACCCCAAATCTCTGACCACCACTGATGACCCATCACCCATCCATCACTGTGCCCAAGTTACATCAGAATCCGCCGAAACGTGTGTGCATGGCACAACTTAGACACTCAGTGATTGGTCACCAGATGACCACTGGAAGACATTGGACCCCAAATGACCCCTAGATGACCATCGACCCAAAATTCCTGAAATCAAAATCGGTCAAAGCGTGTATGCATGGCACAACTTTGCCCCTCAACGACCACTAGATGACCACTAAAAGACCTTGGACCCTACACTCCTGAACACCCCAAATGAAGCACTACCCAAGTCTAATCCTCAACATTGTACCATACAAACTGTAGGAGAAGAAGCATTTCAGCCGTTTTGATAAACATGACCCCAAATGACCACTAGATAACCGTTGATCCCAATTATCGGACCACCACCGATGACCCATCACCCATCCATCATTGTGTCCAAGTTTCATCAAAATCTGTCGAAGCATGTGTGCATGGCACAATTGTCACCCTCAATGACCACTAGATGACCACTAGATGACCACTAGATGACTTTGGACCCCAAATGACCCCTAGATGACCATTGACCACAAATTCCTGTACACCCCAAATGAAGCACTACCCAAATCTAATTATGACAAACCCCCAACATTGTACCATAAAAGCTGTAGGAGTAGAAGCATTTTGGCCGTTTTCATAAAACGACCCCAAATGACCTCTAGGTGACCGTTGACATCAAATTCCTGAACACCCCGGAGGAAGCACTACCCAAGTATAAGTATGACAAGCTCTTAACACTTACCATCAATCTGTAGGGGATACATTTTGCGTGTTTTCATAAAATAACTCCAACTAACCACTAGATGACCATTGACCCCGAATCCCTGACCACCACTGATGACCCATTATCCAATGGTCATTGTGTCCAAGTTTCATCAATATCCATTGAGACATATGCGCTACAGAACAATTTGAACAATTGTGAACAGATGGATATATAGAAACATACATATATAGATACATACATAGAGTGACGATGGCGGATCACACTAGCTCAACTTTTAGGTTGAGCTAAAAGGATGTCTCTGGGGCCTTCCGTTAAGGAATTACAGGCCCAGATATAGCGCCAATGTGAGAATTCCGTCTTGGTACCCAGGTCCTTTAAACTTCTGTGGAGAGGTCGAAGGTAGTGAGTTAGAATGACAAATGACATCTTGGGTGAAGGGGATACCTGTAGTCCCCCACCCACTATGCTCCCTCAGAGGGAGTCAACCCTGGCCTAGGGGGGCCAACACAATTAAATTCTCAAAAACAGACGAAATGCGTAACTTTTCAGAGCTTTCTAACTTTGCCAAATAAGGGGTCGGCGGCCCCAAACCAAGTTCAAGTCGGGAACAACTCTCCCCCTGTGGAGGCAAAATCCGCATGAATCCCCCCTATGTCTAGCATAATCATCGGCCGAAATAGCCCCCTGGGCCGATCACGGTTTCAACCAGGTCATGGGAACATAGTGTATTTTGTGCTAGAAAGCAGTGTCTCTGACTCTCTGGAAGTACAGTTGCATCCAGGCACTGTACTATTAGGCCAGGCTACACATCCAAGGCTCCGTACAAAATGAAAATTCCCCAAACAACGAGAACAATAGACAGCACACGGTCGTCATCTATTGCATTAGAGTGTGATCGTATTAGCCAATATGGCTTTACACACTAATTCCCCTTCTGTATATCTTTACTGTACAAGACAGTCACACACAAATGTAATGAACAGCTACTGCTGCCGGAAGAACCCCCATCCTGCGGTCTACAAATGCGGGAGAAGGCTCACACTGGCCGCGGGACATTTGCGGTCAGGATGAGCTATGCCAGTAAGCGGGGTTGATCCGGGGGGGGGGACCCTTAAAGGGCCCGTGAAAACTGCATGCCCAAACCGCAATTAGCAGAGGCTATGCAGTAATCGAGGGTGATGATGGCAGAAGCCGATCGAACAAAGCGATTGGATTCCAGAGCGCACATCATCGCGACAAACCCGGGAGGGGCCCGGGGCTTAAGGTTACTGATGCTGCACCAATCTGGACCACACAGGATCACCTCCGATTTGAAAAACAATCCAAACGAATGAAGAAGAATTGGGCTCGTAAGATTTCTGCCTAACTGGAAATAATTCACCAAAACGAATGGTTGTGCCCAGAGTATTGGACGCCAATCGGCCGGGTGTAACCGGCCGTCGGTATCCACTATCTGGGGGCAGATCAAAGGGAAAACAGTTTGGTGGTATTGGGCTCAAATCCAAAATCGTATAAGTAATGAGCTCCCTAAAAGGTATGTGAGCTTCTGCAGTAAGTTATATGAATTTACATATTCTACCAAACAAATGAATGATTTAATGCGGCACATTGCAGTTCGTTTATCTTGTAAGGATGCCAATAATGTCCCTCAGCATGAACTAGTGAGTTATTCTTGTTTAGAGCAGTTCCTATTGTATCGTATTGAAAAATACCACCATATTTCCGGATTGTTATGAGAGAATTCGTACAGGAGTGAACTGCGATGTCACTCATGTGCTATATATCATGCCTACAATGTATACCGATATTGATTGGTGATGTCAGTCGTTGCGAGGACATTATTGCCTTGTAGTTCGTACAGGTAGAGCTTTCGAACAGGATGAAAAGTTGAATGTAAATAATTTGTCGGGATCACAAATTATTCGTGGAATAATAATTAGTCAATCCCTCATTAATTAAGTAATAATTACAAAGCTAAGTTAGAAATATATGCACAAGATGTCACATAATGCAAAATGCATGAGAAATGCAATGTGCCATTCTAAAATATGTTCATTACTTTTAGTATCATCATCCTAAATTTTCCATGTGCAGATAAACAAACATGTTTCAAATGTATTTCATTTCACTGTAAAATCGGAATGCAGTCGATTATAGTTTATACACGCGATAAATCATTTCATAAATACTGAGAGGAGCATTTTAACAATTTTATGAGCCAAAACTATAATAAAATCGAGACAAAATTACCGGTACTAATTTTACAAACGTCTGTAAAATTTCTTATACATTTTCCAATTTACACTGATAAAGTTTTAGGAATATAGGAAAATGTCAACTGACATGTTTCAATGCTCTAAACTGAACCAAGATCAACTTCGTATTTCAATAACGGATATATTTAAAGGAGCTTACTGAGTTCGCATTTCAGGCAAGGAGGGGAGAGTAAAATATTGCTATTGTATGTATGTAAGTATGTATGTATGTCTGTATGTATGTATGTATGTATGTATAGGCATCACATTCATCAGTTAGATTCCTTCCACATGAGATGTCTATGACACATTTGTGGTACAAAATGGAAGGACCTCACGCCAAGCACTGATATATTAGAACGTTGTGAAACTGATGGTATAGAGGCAATACTCATGAGGTACCAGTTACGATGGGCAGAGCATGTTGTCTGCATGGCCGATTCTCGCATACTTAAAGCATTTTTATATGGACATGAAGGATGGCCACCATCAAGAAGGTCGACCATGCCTTTGATATAAAGATTCCCTAAAGAAAACATTGAAAGTTTGTAACATTATTGACAAAACTTGGGAACATAAAGAAGGCCCGATCAGAAGCTCCTGGTGGCAGGTAAGGCATGCAAAACATTTGAAACTACTCGTATAGGATCATTGCAGAATAAATGCAAGTTGAAGAACAGCTGCACTACCAAGGAGTCTTGCGGTCATTACTGTCACATCTGCGGGGAGATATGTGGCTCTAAAGTCGCCCTGTAGTCCCACCTTCGTGCTCACAGAAAGAAGGATGATGCCTGACGCTCGTTCATGAAAACCGGTGAGAGAATCCATCATCATGTATATTTTTATCCTCTTGCAAGCAGGAACTCACGAAACACCTTATCGGGTTATCAACCACAAGCTGAATATCAGTCTCTAACATTCATATTTACGTCCATTATTATGAATTGTCAATCGGAATAACAACTCTGTAACTAGACGACATGCATTGATCTTGGAGTGATTAGAACCGGGGACCTCATGAATTGTAGTCACCGACACTGAGTTAACTATCCTTAATTTGTTAATTTAACACTCCTTAATTTGTATTTGTTAATTAATGAGTTTATTCAGTTTCATCCGACAATCCCCCAAAATAACTTTACTTCCACAAAATATTGCTAAATGAAGAAGTTAGGAATGTTGCATTATTTTAAAAGTTTGGGCATATAATTTTATTTAGACTAGACCTAGTGTTTAACAGCTCTGTTCTCCATAGAACGATAAGAAATTATCAAAATGAATGTCCCAGAACCGAGTATTTTTCCGTTCTCTTTCATACAAGGGTAATTGTTTTTAGATAATTTGGAATGACGTTGAGCAACTTCGCAAATTCATGCACAAAGGATTCTGGATAATTACGCAGGATAAAAAATCATCCCAGAAAACACGCGCGTACTCACGATCAGATATCTGTGCATATGCATCCTCACACGTATCACACTTCTGCATATACAGCATTACTGGCATAAAACGCACATGCAGCTTGAGTGAAACACGCATGCTGATTGCGGGAGTTAATGAACTGCACTCTGTTGAATATCCCTGTGACCTTTCCCATCATCCTTTGCGTGCGTGAATTATCGAATTAGCTTATTGGGCAGCCGATAAACTCACTGAGCTCCTTTAAGTTATTTGCTTACGAACAGGTACAGTCAGAAAGCACGCTAGGCCTTCTAGGGTCATCAGCCCACCCGTTGACATCATATAGTTAGAGCTTCATTTCAGCGGATATTAGGGAGGAGCGAGAGACGATGGCCTGTTGTATGGATTAGTGCCGGAGAAATGTCAAATGTGAATAATTTTTAGTGAATCACACATTAATTAGGTAATAATTATAAATATAGACTACAGGTTGATTACTAAAAGTATGATCATCTTTTCTGTGTGCAGATGGACACATAGAACTATTTCAAATGTATTTCATTTTACTATATATTCGGAATTATAGTTTACGCTGTACATGTGCTAAATATTTTTTTTATAAATAACAAAAGGAACGTTTTGATTTTTTATGAGTCAAAGTTACAATAAAATCGAGAAACAATTACTAATGTAAAATCTCTTTAATACATTTTAAAATTTACACCGATAAGTTTTACAAATATAGGAAAACGTCAACTGGCAACTGGCATGTTTTAATGCTCCACAATCAACATCTTATTTCATTAACGGATATAATTCAGTTATTTGCTTACGAACAGGTATAGTCAGAAAGCATGCCAGGCCTGCTAGGGTCATCAGCCCTCCCGTTGATATCTTCCTTCCAAGGAACTTCATCGAGTAAGTACTGAGGATGTAGGCTGGTATTTCAACAACACCGGATATGCAGAAGGCTATGTATATGTTGACACCAAGGCCAGAGGTACCAAGGGAGAGGCCATAGTAGACAAAACTCTGTACAAACCTGTGGATATTTATTATGAGGAAATTTTAATAAAACAAACTAAGGCTCTGTGATTCCTTGCTTTTAGATTTAAAACCTGATTTTATTGTTTGACCTCTGTTGACTTTAGATGACATTTGACTTCAATAAAAACCAACAGGGTCCATGTACTAACCATGATGAACACACATACCAAGTATGAGTTGAATTGAAAATTGCCCTATCAATTTATGGTAGTTACAAGGTTTTAACTATTTGACCTTGTTCAACTCCGATGACCTTTGACCTCAACAAAGAACAAGAGGGATCAAGTACTAATTATGATTAGCACACATACCAAATGTGAGCCAAATAGAAGTTTCTCTATCAGGTTACGGTGGTTACAAGGTTTTCAGTGTCTGGCGTCTGTTGACCCCAGATGACCTTCGACCCCAACCAAAAACGAAGGCGCCCATCTACTCACTATGAGTAATCCACCATCAACGTATTGGAATGATCGGACCTTGCATCATTGACTTAGAGTGGTTACAAGAAGGATCACAGACACGCGCATACACACATGCGTGACTGCATATATTCCTTTTGCCTCTGGCAAGGAATTAAAAAGGTTTTTAGATAATAGCTAGCAATGACCCCTGTATTACCTTTGCCCTAAGATTTCTGATTAGCAAGAATGGCCCAATATCCAATGTTAATTGTGTCCGAGTTTCACTGAAATCCCACAAAGTTCGGGCATTATATTAAACACAACTGACTATTGCCAAGGATTTGACCACCAACATGACGTTTGACCCCAAATCCCCGACAGCCTGAAAGAAGCTTCACCCAAGGAACATTATGATCATCTATCAAGAACATGCTACAATCTTGGAAAGAGGAGATTTCTTTTAAAGGTTTACAGAAAATGGCTAGTAATGACTCACAGATGACCTTTGACCTAAATGTTGTGATGGGCAAATATGGCCCAACATCCAATGTGCATTGTGTCTAAGTTTCACGGGAATTCATCAAAGTTTGGGCATTATAGAATCAATTTAACACAACTGACTACTGACAGGGATATGAACCCCAAGATGACCTTTGACCCCAAATCCCAGAACACCACGAAAGAAGCACATTCCAAGGAACATTATGACCAACTATCGAGAACGTGCTACACTCAGTCAAGGAGAAGATACATTTTGAACGTTTGCAGATAATGGTTCGTAGTGACCACTACATGACCTTTGAACTAAATTTCCTGGAGGTAAAATAAGGCCCAATATCCAAGGTTCATTGTGTTCAAGTTTCATCGAAATCTATCAAAGCATGTGCAGTACAGGATAAATTGAACAATTGTGAACAGAAGGATAGATACATATGGATAGATTGATGCTGCGTGATTGCAATACCTCAACCAGCATAGCCGGTAAGAGCTAATAATACATACCAACAATACTTACCAATTGTAGATCAGATTCAGTAGATAAAGTAAGGTTACTCGGTTACGAAAGAGGTCCAATGTCATTATCTTCACCTGAGGCTTAGCTGGTTCTGGCTAACAGTGAAAAGGACACCGTACCAGATAAGCAAATATTTACATAAGGAGAGAAAAGGTAAGGTTTTGAACAGGATTGATCAGTGGGAACTTCATTTATTAATATTAGTCAAATTGTCATTTACTTGACATGACGTATCTAGCTAATTACCTTATAGGAATCTGAACATTAGTAATAAAATGTAGTTATTGTCACATTATCTTTCTGATTACGTCATTGTAATGTGGTAAGTTAAACGAAAATTTTGATGTTATCAACTTTTCTTCAAAATTGGCAGGAAACGTCCATTATCCTCAATTACTCCGAATTGACAATCACTTTTTTGATGATAAATTAGCAATCTGCTGAAATAACACTATGTAAACCTGCTTTATTGTTTTATGGTTATCGTTGAAAAACTAGCAAAAATCCTCGTTTTTAGGCCTATATCCAGCCATGTTAATTCTACTTTACACCAGAAAGAAAAATAATGACAAAGTGCTGTACTTACAGATTCCCTTAGCATCGTCGCACATTCTGAGGGCAGTGTTTTTTTGTTGGTTTTAGCTATTTTTCGGATGATTTTATCCGCATCCGCATATCTTCCTTTGCTGATAAGCCAGCGTGGAGACTCGTCTACATACCTTTAAAGATTCAAACAATACAGGGAATCAATATAGTCAGTACTTCAAGTCTTGCTAAGCCAATATCGTGGGTAAATATTTCATTCAAAATGGCTGCCAGGCATATGCCTAATTTGTTGAATACGATATACAGGGTACATGTTATAAATAGCACAATAAAACAAAGTAAAAATGTCCACATCTACGTTTATCTATATCAGAGATCTAAGGATCCATTGGCTTACACACTAAGTTGACTTTTTCGAGTGGCTGTCAGGGCCCCGTAGAAATTCAAGCTTTCCATGAGGCACCACTCATATGAAAGCGGAAAGGCACCACTCATATAAAAACTGAGACCTTGGACTTTCATGATACCTATATATTTCCAGACCATGACCATTGATATTTTGAGCTAGCAGAGGACAAACTTTGAGGTGGGACACTCTACCCTAACAGCTCATTTGGCGTACTAATATTCGCATCCCGGAAACTAGAAGCTAAAATGGCTCAAATTCCTTTAAATCCTCACAATTTTCACACTGTATACTTTCTTTTATACTCATTAACATCAGCTCATCAAAAAGTACCATAGTCCCTGATATCATGTCGAGCAAATCACCTAACAAACTATTTTAGGGACTTTCACCAAGGGAGAACATAATTTGCCTCTAATTGTAGTGTATTTATCTTGATGGTGACTATTATGTCATTCAACATGCTGCCATGCATGTAGGCCTCATTTGTTTATTATGATATGTATATGATAACAGAACCAAATCATTCAGTACTGAACTTTTTATCACAAATAAATTATTGAATAGTGACATATGTATATCTTTAATAGCATTTTCTATGTAAAGTAAAAATGAACAAAATCCAAAATAGCAGAAGTCCAAAGAGCAAGCTTAGCATAATCATTAGCTCAAGTTTAGTTTTAGTTGGAATGGCAAAAAAACTTTTAACACAAACCAAAGTTCTACTCACAGAGAGAGAGAGAGCCTGAACAAAGACATCAAGAAAAGGATCATCAAGACAATTGTTTGGAGTGTGGTTTTGTACTGTGCTGAGATATTTGAAATGTGGGTGTGGCAAAGAATGGAGAAGGTAAGCTGGAGAGAACAATGAGGAAATATTAAATGCGGTTGGTGAAGAGAGGTCACTGCTGGACACGATTAGAAATGGAAAGAAGAATTGGATTGGTCACATCTTGAGGATTCGGGGTCTAATGAGAGATGTGTTAGGACAGATGGAGGGAAAGCGATCAAGAGGAGGAAGAAGAAGGGGTATGCTCCTCAACTCAAGGCAGGACGTCTTTATGCGGATCTGAAGAGGAAAGCAGAGCACATAACTGAGTGGCAGAATTGGGAACCGTGGTACTGCCTATAAGGCAGACTAACAAAGAGAAGAGAGAAGTTTAGTTTAAAATCAATTTCAATATGTTGTAGAGCATTACAAATTAGAAAGAAACAGGGACCATGTACTAACTACATGATTTTCAAACATACGAAGCATGAATTCAAATAAAAGTTTGGTGCATCAAGTTATGGTGGTTATGAGGTTTTCACAGTATTTCACCTCTGTTGACATTTGATCTACATCAAAAAACAATAGGAACCAAGTACCAATCATGATGAATATGCATACCAATTGTGAGCTCCATTGAAGTTTGCCCTATCAAGTTATAGTGTTTACAAGGATTTCAGTGTTTCACCTATGTTGACTCATATGACCTTTGACCTCTATCAAAAACAATACGGAGCATGTCCTTACTATGAGGGACATACATACCAACTTACCAAGTATGAACTCAATTGAAGTTTGCCCTATCAGTTTATGGTGGTTACAAGGTTTTCAGTGTTTGATCTCTGATGATCTCAGATGAACTTTGACCTCAACCAAAAACAGTAGGTAGCATGTACTAACTATGATGATCACACATACCAGGTATGAGCTCAATTGAAGTTTGCCCTATCAAGTTATGGTGGTTGAAAGGTTTTAAGTTGTTGACCTCTGTTGACCTCAACCAAAACAATAGGGACTAAGAACTTACTATGGTGAACACACATACAAAGTATGAGCTCAAATGAAGTTTGCCCTATTAAGTTATGGTGGTTACAAGGTTTTTAGTGGCTGACTTCTGTTGACCTTTGACCTCCACCAACATCAATATGTATCAGATACTGACTATGATGAACACACATCAAGTATGAATTGGAGTTTTTCCTGGATCAAGTTATGGTGTGTACAAGGATTTCACAGTGTTTGACCTCTGTTGACCTCAGACGACCTTAGACCTCCACCACAATCAATATGTATCAGGTACTGACTATGATGAACACACCTATCAAGTATAGCTCAAGTTTTCACTGTCAAGTTATGGTGTTTACAAGGATTTCACAGTGTTTGACCTCTGTTGACCTCCATCGAAAACAATAGGGACCATCTACTCACTATGGGTAATCCACCACCTATGTATGAGAATGATCGGACCTTGCATCGTTGACTTACTACAATAAATTTTGGTTACAAGAAAAGTGTCACACACATGTATATGCACAAACACACAGACATGCGTGACTGCATACATTCCTTTTGCCTTTGGCAAGGAATAAAAAAACTGGAAATGGCCCAGCGTAAAGCTGTTAGATCTGTGTGCAAGGACTATCGTCGCACAACTAGGGTGACAACTCTTCTTCAACAACTTGGCTGGCCTACCTCACAGAAGAGATGGCTTTTAAATTCATGATTAAAGCTGTTTCATAGGCTATTAACAACTTAGTGGCTCTACCAGTTCCTGATTTTGTTGAAATTACCAACTATCGCACCAGATCGTCATCTGCCAACGGTCTTAGTTATAGACATGTTAGTGTTAATGCTTCAAAGTGGTCTTTTTGGCCAAGAACGATTCTAGATTGGAATGCTTATAGTCTGAATACTGATCATCAGAGTGAACCCGAGATGTTTTCTCTCTAGGCTTGTGCATGTTGGGTGCTGTCCTCCATGCAGTGATAACCACTAGTTGGTGTTTGCATGGTACAAGACAAGAAAAAACCATACAAAAGTCTAGGCCCTATGTAAAATATTTCTCCAAAACTGAACATCATAAACCCTCAGCAAATTAGGTATGGAAAGGTCTAAGCTTCAGGAATCTAAATCTTACCTCTAAGTAGCCTAATTGCATGTGGGGTGTACCAGGGTGCATTCCATGTTAAACTTGAAGCCACGCCGAGGTATTTCTTTCATATGCTGTTCATTCAACTTTCAAACTATTTTGAGAACAAGATGCCATAGCCCCGACTGCCATGCCATTCAAATTCCAATGATATCTAACCAGACTGCCAGATGTAGGCTATAGCCTACAGGTGATTTTTTCAGTCGACCGTCGATGAAATAAGAAAATTATGTGAATGAACACTCCGTCTTAGGACCAAAATGGTTTTGGTGAGGCTACACATAGGCCTAGTGTGTAATTGCTCTTGAATTCTTTACTGTGGTTTTAATTTTTATGTATGGAAGCTTGACATTACATTATCTTCTGGATCTTGATCGATATCCACGCAAATCGCCCAAAGGGCTGTTGATATGTGGTCCTTCTTTGCCCAGATTAGATGCTATTTTCCAGGAGCTGCTCAGTGCTTGAAGTTGAACTTGAAGGAGAGCACACTAGGGGCAAGTTTAACTTTAAGCTCTGGTGGAAGTTTATTCCATAAGGGGTTGGTGCGTGGATAAAGCGGATAGCCTAACAATAGTAACATTAAAAGTAATTACACTAACAGGAACACTGTGTATTACGCTGACAGTCTTTTCGAGCTTGTGAAATTTTACATCACAATACTGGGCCTACACTGCACTGTAGGCTAGGCCTAGGCACCTATCTGACTCTGAGTATTAACGGGGCCTACCCTTGTTGGCGACTTCCCATGCCACTTCGAAAACCCATCGATTTTCTTCTCTAGCAGACAGGCCTCTATCAATTTCTCCAAATGCATGGGTTTCATCGAGTCTCAAAGCTGGAAGACTCTTCTGTACCCGAGTGAGCCGAGTTGAACGTGGATGTCCTGCCATTTTCGACCAAGCCTAGGCTCAAGGTCAAGCGCAGCATTGGCAATCTGTCCAGTGTGACCACTCTGCAAAATGAAATTTTTCAAGATGACGACCACATTTTTTTCAAGATCCGTAATTTTTTTTTCAAGACCATGAAATTTTAATACACAATGGTGTTTAAAGATGATTTAGCAATATTTAGAGGTATAGTTCAAATGCAATTATTGTAACATGACAAAACGATTCAAATTTGCTCCTATTTTGATATTAGACGAGTTCGTAATTCAATCGCGCGAAGAATTCTGGGTAATTACGCGGGATAAATAAACCATCCCGCGGGAAGACACCTGCGTACTCACGGTCACATCTGCGCGTACGCGTCCTCGCGTGTCTCACGCTCCAGCATATGACAGCATTACCGGAGTGAAACGCGCATGCAG
>JAODUJ010705976.1:0-13729 GCA_027564615.1 Psolus chitonoides | reverse complement strand
TGTCCCACCTCAAACTTTGTCCTCTCCTAGCTCAAAATATCAATGGTCATGGTATGAAAATTTGTAGTTGCTATGAATGCCCAACGTGTCAGCTTTTATATGAGGGGTGGCCCATCGAAAGCTTGGACTTCTACAGGCCCCTAGTGGTCACTCAAATTACTCAATTTAGTGTGTGAGTCAATGAAGCAATTAATTGTGGTGTGGACCCTGAAAAAATCCTCGGTGCTCAAATACATTTGATGTGAAATGGATGAAAATGTAGCACTTGACCGACATGGGAGTTCATTGTAAGATGACCCTGTACCAAAACCTGTGGACACATAGCTGGATAGCACACAAAATATCTTGCTCAAGGACAGTTGTAGGCTGATAGACAACATTTCTTGTTTGGGATGGAGATTTCATCTTTTTGAGATTTTGTTCCATTTTGGTTGATTTGTCTAAATCAGGAGGAGGAGCTTTCAATTGTGTAGCCCAATATTCGCATTGAAGGAGCTCAGTGAGTGATCCTTATTTTCAAAGGTAACGGGACTCCATGGAGAGCCTGGCTGCCGAACAAAAGTCTATCTAATCAACATGAATTCTCTGCTGAAACTTTTGAATTTCGAACAACGCAACATTCATAACTTCTTCATGCAGTGATATTTTCTGAAAGTTGATTTCTTTCTTAGATTGAATGGTCTGATAACGAATAGCAACATTTTATGCTCCCCGGCTAAAATGCAAACCTAATGGGCTCCTTTAACTATGCAACTTCGCTGTGAGGAGGTACTGAAAAATGTACTTTTCAGCATTTCATTAAATTTGAAAATTTCTGTCGATGAATTCTTCTTCCTGATTGCATTGATCGTTATCATGATTTTGTTCTATTAAAGGTAAGCTGAACAAGTGGGAGCTGATTCTGTATGGGACTGGGGTCCACCCTATCCAGAAGCACTCTGGCCCCGACAGCTGCGAACAGGGCCAGTACATGAAAAGCTCCTACAACCAGAACAGCAGCAAAGTCATCAATGACTGCATCACTTGCCACGAGTCATGCCTGAACTGTTACGGTGGTTCTGCGACCCAGTGCATCGACTGCCAGTTCAACTTCCACAAGCGGGACACCTACTGCATCACGAACGTGTCCCTCGTAGCCGCGTCCCCAATGCTCATCGGCCTCATCGTAGCACTTCTCGGGTTCCTAGTGGTTTTCTCTGTTGTCGTACTGATCCTGGCCGTTCGGTCCAGAAAGAATAACCCGACCAGCACGGCTGAGTACAGCAAACTGCTCGAGGAAGAGGGGGACCTTTGTAGTGAAGGGGAAGATGCATACTCTGACCTCAAGACCACTTTCAGAGATGACCCCTCCGAGGTCGGCTCCCCACCCCTGGGGGTTGTGACCACCACAGAGGATGAAGGAGGTATATCCGTGCCAGATCAGAATATTACCAACGGTGGAATACCAACGGCATAATTTGTAAACATTCCCATAGTTTTCAAGATTTTTCTAAATAAATTAATAATTATAAATATTTATCTGCATTTGGCAGATTTATGCAAATTAGGATATTATGGAGTAATGCTCTGTGTGTTTTTTTTCATGATACTGGCAATAAAATGAATCATGTATCAACCCTTTCGCTTCGCTTCATACATGTGGTTTTGGTGCATCCCATATTCATTGATGGTTTATAGAAGTATTCTGGTGGCAGTATCAGGTTTGAGACGAATTCGTTCACATACCGCACCATCTGCTTCTACCAAAGCATTGAAACTGGTGGATTTCACCACTGAGCAAGATGATGGGCATAACACTAGGCTGGCCATAGCCTAACACAATGTGAGTGTTAGGCTAATTGGTATAATGAACTAGTGGATTTTACCTCAATAAGATTTTATGCATAACACTAGGCTGGGCCTAGCCTTACACAGTGTGAATGTTAGGCTGACAGGCCCAATAAAACTAGTGGATTTTACCTCCGAATAAGTTTCTAGGCATAACACTAGGCTGGGCCCAGCCTAACACAGTGTGATTGGCTGCAGGCTGGGAGTTTCACTCATGTTCGTTGGGTCCTGGGAGCCAGATGGTTACATGCCTGCCTCGTTGCCCTCTGAGCACTGTTTGAAGAGAGAAGGCAAACTCTTGCTAGTGTTTATCCATGACCACACATGGAAACTTCCAGTATAGTCCATAGTGGACCCTTCAGAAATCATGACTACAAGATACAAGAAGTTTGATGGTTTCGGCTGTCATCTGGGATGGTGATAATGCCTGGTTAGTCGAAGTAACCAATCACCTCTATAAAAGCCGAATATCATATCTTGTGACCCTGAAAAATGAAAACAACAATTAAGAAGTTTTGTACATGTTTGTAAAAATGTATTTTCTACAAAAAGGCCTAGTATAATTGGATAGTCTCCCCACACTTAGTGGTGAAAGTGTTAAGTGGTATTAGTTGTCTTGAGTTATTTTGTTCCTTGAAAAATTGACTACAGTTGAAAATATTGTTCAAAACAAACCAAGCTCAAGTATTTGCCGTTAATATCGGTCGCTAAAGCGATCACATCATCTAGATATTTTGTAGAAACGAACACACAAAGCATCATTAAAGGAGCTCAGGGAATTTGTGGTTTATGCTAGTCTGAAATAAAATGTCAAATAGGCCGAGTGGTAAGCCACAGAGCACCGGATATAAGCACCAGCCCCATGGGCACCAGATATAAGCACCAGCACCATGAGCACTGACTATAAGCACCAGTCCTTTGGGCCAAGGATATAAGCACCAGCTCCATGGGGCTCATGGGCAACAGATATAGGTACCAGACCTATGGGCACCAGATATAAGCACCAGCCCTATAGGCCCCTGTGCACCAGATATAATCACCAGACCTATGGGCTTGCAAGGAATAACACAACCACAAAATCACTGAACTCCTGAAACTGTCCCAACCTCATCTGATGGGAAAAGAGGTTGTTCTATAATTGAAGCTTGATTGCCATAAAAATAATGGTGGGAGTGACTTAACAAATTACAGTACTTATACTTATACTTACGTATACCATTGTTGAAACAGTGAAATTGAACACAATGCTTGAGAATTAAACATCATATCAATAATCAAATGTTAAACATTGTATGTATGCATTATGGTTGGATCGATCTAGGTATTTATTGAGATATTGTGGGCATATTTTTTGATGCCATAATATTCTTGCTGCTAATCAAACATTTTGTATAGGTTGCATTCACGTTTTGGCTTTGTCTGTGAGGGTGGGGGAAGGAGAGGGGGATAGTAGGAATAATACAATATGGCAATTTGATGCATTGAAGGCAGGCAAGACTCAAGAAAAAATGCTATCATTAGATGGTGGGCAAAAATCAGGGCTATTACTAGTTTCGGATTTATAAGCAGCGATGTAGGCTGAACATAAGAAAGTACTTATTTTTCAAGAGAGTGATTGATGCATGGTACAGTCTCTCAGCTGAAGCTGTATCAGCAAGCACTGTCAACGAGTTTAACAGCATAATCAACAAAGTCCTAGTAGTCCTAGTATGGGAGCTTATATGAGCCAGTGAGCTGGCTCCCTTTTCTGTCATCCTCTGCCCATCAACCTTTGAGAAGTAGAGGACACAGGTAAACATCAACAGTAGTGGTGTTCAAAATGTTATACTGTTTGTTGCATAACTTTTCATGTTGGATGCAACCATCGCCAGGTGTTACCCTAAACTGGGGTCAACCAAAGTTCAAACTAGAGGTTATAGCTGTTTAGTTTTTCATGTGTCTTGCCTCCCTTTAAATCTAGCACTTTGGGCAAAATATTCTGTTTATCTTTATGATAATTGTTTGAAAAAGGATAATGCTGGGATGAAAAACTCAAATGGAATTTCACACACCCAGGAGATTTGTTCGGAGTCGATTCGAATGTTGCAAATTTTCGTCAAGATTTACCTCCTCACCAAGTTTGCAATTAATCGTCCGCACGGTGTTGTAGCTATGCTCAATAAATCAATTTTGAATTCATCATGTCAACCTCAAATTTGAAATATATATTTTGTTAGATGATGAAGTGCACCCCCACATTTATCATCATTGTGAGATATATCTTGCCCTGACAATATTTCCCCAAATGTTGTCACTGATGACTTTCAATATTAACTCTGTTGCGATCAGTCCAAGATTTTGACAGCAACTATTTAAGATCGGGATTGCAACTATTTTAATTAATATCTGATATAGCAGCATTATTTTGTTAAATTTTGTGAATTTGTAAGCACAAAATCATATATTTCTAACATGTACCATGATGAAGTAAATACTGTAATGTCAATTTTTTGTAATAATAAAATTGAATGCATTGATTTCTTTTTGCAAAAAAAATATTAAAATTCACTATTTTTATAATAAAAAATCAGTATATTAATTGATGACTTTGTGTGATGTACATAAATAACATGAGATATGCTTTGTGTCAAGTTTATAAGTGATTATTATCAGCATGGGGTGGGGAGGGTAGAGGGTGGCATTGTGTATTTTTCAATTGTAGGAAAATGTTAGATTCTCAGAAATATACCAAATGTTTACCAAAGTGCTTACAGTTATATATATATATATGTGTTTGTTACTTTGTAACTTTTGGTTATATATTTGGGGTTTGTATAAGTTAATTTGAATTAAATTAATTTGGCATTCAGTATGTTTCTGCCATAATAAGCAATAGCAGGGTCAATTGTGTAAGCCCTGCCAGTTATTTTCTTAAGTAATTTCTGTTACCCTTACCTCATTGTGTTTATGGTGCTTCCATTGGATCATAATGCCCCAAAAAACAATCATAATGAATTGATATCCCATATTAATATGGTACCCCAAATTAATATGGTATTCCCAAAGTTAATTTAGTTTCTAGACTTAAATTTGGTATCTATATATATATATATGTGGAATTTAAAATTAGTTTAGTATTTTTTACATTACCTGTGGCACTTATGTATGATATATTGGGTAGTTTTACTCGGAGAGAAACTATTTAAGCAAAATTACATGCTCAAATTAAAAGTTATAATTCTGTCCAACCATACTTAGAAGGGGGCATTCCCATCTTTGCATTACCGGAACCATAAATCGTCATGAATTGTTTAGTTTGAAGCCCTAGTGTACTTCCCTTTTGTAACCTATTATTGCAGTATACCAGCCTACTGTGCTATTTTAAGTCTGGCATATTTGTTTAGCCCAGAGGTGGTCAGCTCCTCCTTCAGTTGTCATAATATTTTCTAACATATTTACTTTGTAATATTGTAACTCTTTCAGTGTGTCCCTGTTCCTGTGATATTATTTAGTTCAACATTCAGTGGAAGTACTAGGCATTTAAAGCAGGCATGTGCAACATTGGCCGTGTTTTGGTCAATTGTTAGCTGACTGTTAGTTGACATATATGGTCATCGTCTTACCATATATGGTGTGGATATGACCAAATATGTGAACTAACAGTTGACTAAAACACAGCCTTTTTTGGCCACTGGGTCACATTGCATTTCTGTGATCTGTTAAGTGCGCCGCATCGGGGCAGGACATGGGGAGCGGTCTGAGGGAAGGAGAAGTGCCTAATTTCTCGTGTAGATTGTAGATAAGAGTGCTTAGATGGAGAATGGTGCTACAGTGTGCAAACTTTTGAAGCTAATCCATATTCAAGAATTCCAACATTTCTTGGTATAATTATATTTGATTGGAGCCCAAAACCCTTTGCATAGTCACGATCACCTCATTCATTTACAGTTCGCGGTACACTATCGAAAACACCCACGTTACGCGAAATATAGAGATTGCTCCTGGCCATCTGGACTAGACAGAACATCAACTCCAAATTGTGGTCGAATAACAATTCAAGGGCCGCAGATGGGGCAAATCTTATATTGCTTTGCAGCCGCAGAAGAGGGAGCCATGGGCCGCAGGTTGCACAGGCCTGATTTAAAGGATGCGTTTTAGGTCACTCCGTTAAATGTCTGTTAGGTACCATTCCAGTTGGAATGGCTCGACATTTGAAGCAACTCTCTGGTTTATTTCCACTCAGCTATGTGGTCACAAAATACACCGATTGGGTCATAATATTTATTGGAGCCGCACAAAATGCAAAACTCGCATTCTGCTCGGGGTTGCCAACATGAATTATTATCAAATCCTTTAAAATGCTGTAATATTTCCATAGGCCGCAAACAAGATCTACATTTGCAGGCCTATTTTGTCACAAATTAAGCAACTTATGATGAGGAACCTCCGTGATGGTATTTTTAGCGAAATGTATAGTGTGATTTTGGCCGAAAATGATCCTGTGTGTTATTCAGGTGTTCAGGGATCATTGTCAGCTTGGACGGCCTCACTACATGTAGTAAAGTGGTTGAAGAGCGGTGTGGTTTGGGGGGGGGAGGTTACATCCGTAATAGTATTGTTTAGCCTGAAGCTCGGGTCCCATATACGCGATTCAACGAAGTTGGATCACTGGTCGCATGGTGGGATACGGGAATCAACTTGAAAATCAATTCAACTGTTCAAGTCAATCGTAGTTAAAAGAAAATAGGACACTGTTCTATTCCGTGAAGCTTTTATGATCAACTGAATTTGCACGATTTTGGTTGTAAGTTGAATCGCTTGTTGATGCCCATATATGGACCCGGACTTAAGTTGACCCCAGGCCAATTAAAATTTATAATAAATAATCAAATAAATAATATTTATTGCCAAATTAAGTGTAATGTCAGGCCTCCAAGTTTTGCACATTTACATACAGTGCACAGAGACAGTAGCCTGGTTGTGAAATATGAAGGTCAGTCTTTCAACAAAATCGCTGTGATATTTTCTACAACTTCTTAGACCCCTCCCCTTTCTCTCATGGAAAATTAGGTTGTCAGGTGACCTGTGATTGTTACACAAATGAAGCCTTTCAAAAATACTCATTAAATCATCATAAAATGCGGAAAAGAGTTTCATATAGCGAATCATACAGTTGGTGGTAAAGTGCTGTGATCACCAACTTTTTCAACAACATATATAGAAAATATTATTGGTTATATTATCAACCATATATATATAGACTATGATTAATTATATTATCAACAATATATATAGGCAATATTATTAATTATATTATCAACAATATATATAGACAATATGATTAATTATATTATCTACAATATATATAGACAATATTATTGATTATATTACCAACAATTTGCTCAGTTTTTGTCCACATCACATTCTTGGTGCATGTGCACAGAATTGATATGTATATAGTTTTATGTCAGGTTTACTTTTGTTGTTAGGGGTGTGTTTGGGTGGGGGGGGGGGTGGTAAGGTGGTTAGAATGACGGTTTGCATAACTTCGAGAGAAGTGGCTTTCATATTTCCTCAGAATGAATGCTCCTTGAGAATGTTGTTAATGGTGCATCTACAATAAATCCTTGCATTTCAATTATTAGTATTTCATAAATTAGGTATTTTATCTATTATTATCATAAATGGCTCAATATTTTCAATGCTTCTATTAGTACTAGGAAGGTATTTCTATTTGTTGATACAGTAATGTTAAAGGCCCTTGTTCTCTTGCTCTAAGTCTGCCAGGAATCTGCCGTAATGGTCATTTCAACTGATGTTGTGTGTAATATCCAGCATTTGATTTCGCGCCTTCCACCAAGGTCTCAAAGCGCTTTACAGATATTATCCCTGATACTTGTCAAACCCGCACAAGTGTGCACATTACAGCCTTTTCGCTCCCAATGCAACATACGGTGTGTCACTTCATCTAGTCTCTTGGGGGACACCCCATAGTAGAGCGGCTACAGTACAGCGCTGACTATAGTTATCCATGCATGGGGGTGTGGTGGCCAAGAGGTTAGGGCTTGGGTCTCATAATCCAGAGGTTTTGGTTTCGAGCACTGGTCGGACTGCCATGTTTAGTCCTTGGGCGAGGCACTTTATCCAGATTGATCCTCTCCACCCAGGTGCTAATTGGGTAACTGCAAGGTGTAACTTGTCAATTAGCGCTGATCTCAAACTGCTGCCTGTGCCCACATATGTGCAGGGGACAAGTTATTCCAATGACCAAGGGTAATGGAATGTGAAGCGCTTCGAGACTGGCTTCGTCGGTGTAAGGCGCTCCACACGCTGTATAGCAAGTTAACAAATTAACGGTTGTTAATCTGACATTATATAGACAGGTGAGTTTGGGCTGTAAGACTTGGAACAAAATTGACATCTTTTATGGATGTCTGTAGGAAATGGGAATTTCACATATTCTTTTGAATGGATCCAACAGTTCAAATATTATTTCCAAATGAACATGTACAATTTATAAAAATTGTATAACAGTCTCAGCATATTGGAAATTGCTCAATGATTCCTCACAAAGAAAACTTTCAAGAGAATGTGAATATTACAATTACAAAGCATCTCATCGCTTCGTTCTTATGTTCAGGCCTACACACAGTGCACAAAATGGATTTATTCATATTTTACAATTTTGCAACTTTGGTCTGCCGCATTTAATTATGTTAAGCCTTTTGGGCAAATGTTTTACCTCCCTTAGGTTTTTCATGACACGAGGATGTGCTATGATTTTGCCCCCAATGCGACCGGCATGACAACAACTTCCAAGCATCATAAGTTCTTCAAACCTCTCACTAGGAAGAATTTAGAGTATTTTGAAGTGAAAGCGTTATTGGAATTCATAGATTATAGGTTATGACAGGTGGTGTTACAAAAACTAGACAATTGTTGAGGTAAATCTGATAAAATTTGAAGTATATTGGAGAAATTTCTCTAGATCGTGTTTGTCATGGGGTACACAGGAATGTTGGAATTGCATCCTTCTTTTTTCACAATATTGTGTCCGCCTAAAATCAAAATGCATATACACGTACAACAAGGTTACCCTATCTGCGCGGACAGCATTGGAACATCACATAAAAAACCTATATATAGCAACAAAGTAAACCGTTCTAACCACAAAATTCCTGATCGACTAATTAGCCATACATAACATCAGTAGAACTTCCTGGCATATTTGGAATAAGTGCAAATGGCCCTTTGAGTTTATTTTCTCTAAAAATTCATGTTTTGTCTTTGATTTTCACCCTACTATTTGATCCATTTTGTATTTCTGACTATTTAGTGACTTTTAACTCTGGCTTACATCTAGGCAACATACTCAAAGGTGAACAATTTTCGTTTGTGGAAATTTATTTATGCTTGTACATATCAATAATATAATATGTTTGCGTGGTTGATTGTGGGGATGCATAGTAAAAATGGCTATCCCTGTGTGATTTGTTGCAGTTGCAGCTGGCCATTATATGATGATTGGTTTATAGTCATAATCTTTTATAATTCAAGGCTGCATTGTTGAACAAAAAATACTAACGTTTTCTTTTCCTGCCATAATTAATACAACAATTGCCTGCCTGTTGTAAATGCTGTTTTCTTTTTATACATCTTCCCATTGATACCAAGGTAGCTTCCAAATTTAAAAGAAGCACTATTGGATATTCAGTATACTTGTTATATACATAGAGATAGTAAATTCCATTTGTAATGATGTTTGGAGTGTAAGTGAGGTGAAATGGGGATAGGGGTGGGGTTATAGAAAGCCTTTGGTACCAATTGTCATTGTACAGTATGAACTCAACTACAAACTCTAGAATAGTAGAATATATTGGCCAACTGGTTTCATGTTTATGAGCACACACCAAGATCAAATCTTCAAAATTTTGTAATGCACACAACGAGTCATGTATTTAAATTATATGACCAAAAAAACCTTCTGCTACTATATTATTGTAAGTCACATATGAGTCCCATTAGGCTCCTTGTAATTTCTCTGTAGGAGTCAAAACTTCTGTTAGTTGTTACAACATTTTTGACAACTGTATATTTCCAGGACGGGAGTTGCGACTTCCTATGACTCCTGACCACGTAACCAGTGAATATTGAATGACATGAGTGTTATTGTTAGATATACTATCTCTATGAGCCACAGTCTTTGTCAGTCATGACTTGTTGCAACACTGATCAAAAGGCTCAAATGATAGGACTTTAACTAGCCCAAGGATGCAAGCTTTCCGGATTTATACGGAAATCCGGATTTTTCCTGATCACTCCCGATTTGTTCAGATTTTTTTAGAAATAGGCACGTGATTGTTAGTAGGGATGCCCATACCCTTTACTAATGTAAGTGTGGACCTTTTTAAAATTTAACTAGGGACACTAAGTACTGAATTTTGAGGTTTCGGAGAGCCCACAAATGGGCCGCGATGGTGTACGGCTAGCTTTTCAGAGGTTTTTCAGGCCCAAGCTCGCTATGCTCATTTGTGATCCATTTCCAGATTTTTTTGGCTAACCCAGTTATTTTTTCACAACATTGGCCTATGGCCAATCTGATCTGAGGTTTTGTTTTAGGAGGGGGGGGGTTATTTGTTTTAATTGAAAATCATAACTGTCCCAATAATGCTTTTATTATTTCCAATATTTAACTGGAGACATAGTATATTGGATCAAAGTGCTTTCAACAACTGCTCCTTATCCTGTTGGTTTCGGCAACATTTGATGGAATTATTGATATTCTCCTGTGAAATAGGTTCAACAGAGGCAAAAAATATGTGAACATCGGTGAAAATCGGGGAATGTTTTATGTTGATAGTTTCGCCAATCCGATGCTTTGCCCATAGTACAAAACATCGGCCAATCCGATTATCGTGTGAACCCTACTGATAAAGTAGGGATGTCATTTTTCCAGATTTTCACGGAAATCCAGATTTGCTCAGATTTTCTTTCAGATATTTGTTGTTACCTCTGTACCCCTTTACACTTTCACACTTTGTGCTTAGAATCTACACTATTTGTGCTCCAAATACCAAAGTTTCCTCGCAGGGGCGCTGCTCTGGGGCCGCCAGGAGGTCCTTGGACCCCGCCGAATGCACAAGCGCTTGGCTCGCTGGCTGTGCTCGTTCATGAACCATTGCCAGATATTTTTTTGGGCTAACCCACTTACATCCCTGAAGAAGATATCATTGTGAGTCACCTTTGTGAGTCAAGAGCAGTGGCGTAGCCACGGGGTGGGCTGTGGCCCACCCACAGAGGAGCTGGGACCCCCCAGTGGCCCCCCGACGAGTTTTGGAAATAATTTCTTGTGTATAGACACTACGGGTGGACTGCATGTAAGGCTAAATGATGCCTATGTTTGCCCACCCATAAACAGTGCAGGCCCACCCACGGCCTCCCGCTGCGAAAAACCTGGCTACGCCTCTGGTCAAGAGTATGTTTAATGCTCGGAATATTCATATTTCTTATTATGAGTCACAACCCTTCTATTCCCCAACCCTAAATGTAATGGAGTCATATGAGTTGTGACTTCTTATGACTCCAGATTTCTGTGAGTCACAACATGTCAGTAGTAAATGTCATTTATATCGTTCTTAGTTATTTTATTTCTCAGTCACAACTTTTGTTGGTCATGACTTGATGACTTGTTACAACTCACACCTGAGTCAAAACATGGAGTCAGAACCTGACTGGTGTGTACTGGATTTCAGAAATGTTCAGGGGTGGTGAGGTCCAGTTCCCATTTCCCCCAACTGACTCCCCTTTTCCCCATCATTCTTTCAATTTTTCTCAAATTCCCCCTATCCCGACTGAGCAACGGAGGTGGGGGCCACCCCCCCCTCCCCTCCATAACCCTTTGTGAACACCACTGGTACTCGATATGGTTATGTCCCCGGATTATTATAACTTGTGATTTACTTCCATGAGTCTTTTCTATGTGAGTCGTGTATTGTTACATCATTCCCAACAATTCAGTCAATTCTGTATAACGCGAATGGAAAGACTTTGTCGTTTCTTGAAATAGGCTTAAAAACAATGATTTTTACCATTTTTAACAAAATCCAGAAACGACAAAATAGTTCCAGATGCCCTTCTATACAGAACTCTGGATTCAGGACTCGTATTCTGTGTGACTCTCACAGTGCATGATTGAATCATGTACTAGATAAAATTGTTTCCATTGTACCAAATTCCTCTTTAAGATATGCCATATTTTGTCGTTTGTTGTCTGTGGTATGTTTTATTATTTATCATTATGGTCACAATTCTCTCGTTTTCATATTTGCATTTTAAGGAAAGAGAGAACAATATTTTGAAGCTTTTATATTTGAGAATGCTTTGGGAAAATGTTGATGTATTAGGCCGAAATAAAAAGGTTATGGTAAAAATGATTGATTAATGTTTTTATTCTTATCGTGCCTAAAGAAAATAACAGGTAATCAAATAAGCTGGAATAAGAGTCTTTCAGAGTTTTGTTCTGTGACCCACACATATTATAATAGTCGATTTAAATAGCGCATTTACACATATATGCTTTGCATGCTCCATTACCTCTGGTCATTGGTATAACTTGTATGACCCACACACACACATGGGTATACAAACTGGCTGCTGGGATTAGCACAGCAATGCACCTCGCAGGTACCCATTTAAGCACCTGGGTGGTGAGAGGCAGTTTGGATAGAGTGTCTTGCCTATGTTCCGACGTCTCTGTTCCGAAAACTAACTTGAACATAACAAAATAAATTGACGTCTCTATGTTCCGACATCTCTATGTTCCGACGTCTCTGTTCTGATACATCCCCCGATAGCAAGCCAAAGCATATGTCGGCAACGTTGGCGGCCGACGTTGGCAATCACTGGTGGGCCGCCGGCAATTTGTCCGCCGGGCCGCCAACGGTCCGCTGTCGCCGCTTCCAATGTACCACCCGTGAGACGCCGTCTAGCCACTGATTTGCCGATGGCCGCCCACCAGCCGACGGACAAATCACCCGTGGCCCACCAGCGACCAGCGATTGCCGACAGTCAGCCGCTGGCGTTGCCAACAGTGGCCGACATATGCATCGGTTTGCTATCGGGGGATGTGCAAGTTACTTGTCGGAACATGGAGACGTCGGAATATAGAGATGTCGGAACATAGGGAAGTCGCCATTTTCATCTGTCATTTGTGGTCACTGTATATCAAATTATGAAAGATTCTATGATTTTGGCGTACAGGAATTCTGTCAATTATTTGCAGAAGTTGTTGGTCATTATAATTTAGTGAGAAGTCAATTGTCATTTGGGGTCACATGAGGTCATAATGAAAATGAGTGGTTTCATTATTATTTTGCCAAAGTGGTTGGTCGCACGGTCAGCTGTTGGTAAGGAGGAATACATAAGGTAACTAGGCCTTCAGGCAAAAAGTCATTGAAAATTGTGGTGCTTACAATTGAATGTGGTGTTTGCTGGCAACAATGTATCGATCGCAATTAACTGCACACTAGTATATATTGCTTTCAAAGGCAGCAATTTCTGAGCACCTAAAACCTTAGTTTTCAACTAACTATCAAATCTTTAATCAGCGCATACATTGTAGAGTCACTGGCTATTTTAACTCTATAACCCACAGCTGTCATTGGGCAGGGAAAATGTACGCAACAATGGCCGAGGACGGAGGCGCTTAAGACAGCCCAGCCCCTATTGTTCGCGACATTGCGGTAGCGTGACGCCTCGATGTCCCTGCATTCACCTGCTAGATATATCCTTTCGCTACTCGCAGTTTCGAGCGTGTCGTGGACAGGGGAAGAGCTGGGTTTACATACGACCCAACCATGGTCTATAGGGTTATACTATCCCTGCTATGGATAGTCGAAGGCAGGCAAATCTCTGCAAAGCGCAT
>JAODUJ010704865.1:0-13730 GCA_027564615.1 Psolus chitonoides | reverse complement strand
ACATACATACATACATACATACATACATACATACATACATACATGACTACATAGATTCCTTTTTGCCAGCAAGGAATCAAAAATCAGTTATCTAATTCTGAGGAAAAACGTCAGCTATTGTAGACAAGGTTCTTCTGTGTCGTCATGCCATTGATGTTCGAGAGTGTCAGCTAATTTGAGAAAAGTAAGATACCCTGACGAACAGTAGCATATATTTACAAGATACAAGGTATACGTTCTGCATTGTGTGAGGAAGTGAGGTTGTCAGTGGAGTACCGCAGGGCAGTGTTTTGGGGCTAACGTTTTTCTTAATTTTCATGAATGACTTGCCTAGAAGTGTCGTAAGCAGTATAAAGATTTTTGCAGATGATACAAAGATTAACAATATAGTCAACAAAAGCAAATTTCCCAGCTAGACCTAGATATCCTGTCAAACTAGTCTATAATTGGAAACTTACTTTGCATGCAACAAAATGTAAGTAAAGTTCTTCATTTTAGAAGATACAATGATCGAAATATGTGATTATACTATGGGGGAAGGTGATGCAGAAGTCGCCTTACCAGTCACAGGTTAAAGACCTGGTGGTCATTTTTTCAAATGATCTAAAATGTGAACAGCATATCAATACTCGTGTAGCTAAAGCACAAAGAGTTATTCATACTATTAAGAATACCCTTGAATATTTAGACAAGAAATGTTTCTAACCCTTTATAAGTCTATGGTTAGACCAATCTTGGAGTATGCTACCTATGTGTGGTCACCATATTTATTGCGCAATATATTAGACAAATCGACCAAGTTCAAAAGAGAGCTAAAAAGTTAGTAAGGAACATTTGGTACTTGCATTATAAGGAAAGATTGTGGATTTTCTACGTTATAATACAGAAGGAAAGGGCATGATTTATTCCAGGTATTTAAGTTAATGCACAACTTGAATTGTTCTGTACTTAGTACAGAAGCTTCTACTAGAGGGCGTACTCTCAAGATATACAAGCCTAGATGCAATACCTCCAAAGACTGAACGTTTTCACACAACGTGTAATAGCTCTTTAGAACAGTTTACCACAAAAGATAGTGGCTGCTACGTACTCACTGAATGTCAAAACTTAAAGTAAAAACGTTATGCTTTTCATTAGTCTGTAAATAAGTATCATCATCATCATCATCATCATCATCATCATCATCATCATCATCATGTTTTCAGCCGATAAAGTACCGAACAATTGCTTCTACAACGTACACTTTTGTCTGGATTATCCTTTTAAATGATGCCTCATTGATTAAAACACATTTCCTATCAAGCGCACTCCTATAGGTATATACACACCACAATAATGGATTTGAATTAACCCCCGCCCTCTCTCTATCTCTCTTTGAACGCCACATCGAATGTTATGTATGTTCCAACACAAGCAGAGCTTCACCTACGGGAAACTTTAGGCCATAAGTCAATGAAATATTAAATTCGCTGTGCATTCAACAAGTCGGCCATTAGGCAATCAATATAGCCTATATAAGTGTAGCCCATAGTTGACCTTATCCTTATAGTTACCGATGATGTGTAGAAAGTTCTAGAACAGTATCCAAGCACATCAAAACGATTTGGAAAAGCACCACGGAAGTGGTAGGCATGGGGCTGTTGTTACTACGACAACCATTTCCTTCACGTTTCCGTAATAGTAAATTCTGACCCATTGATATGACTATAGAGAAGCAATAGAAGGTCATTCTACAATCATATGAGGTGTTTATATTGGTTTTGGTTACCTAAAAGCGATTTAGTATAAAACTGCTGGATTACAAGAGTGACGTTTCAGTTTACGATCTAGTGCATCGACAGATAACCAGAATAAATTTGGAGCGAGAAAGTATAACGATTAATTTACACCACTATCAACAACAGTTAACTTTGGAAAAAAATATTCATTACGCAAGAGTTTATATTTTCATCATGGAATCTTTACAGTGGAAATTGATAACGTTTACGGTTTTGTTAACGATTGATAATGTCGTAATGGGAGAGAGGATTATCACTCTCAATCCTTCAAATGCGACCACGTCTCCAGGAGAAACAGTCATATTCACATGTTCTGTAACAGCGGAAAGTGAAGACGCTACTTATGTGGCTTGGGTACAAAATGGCAACCCGATCAGTAATAACTACGACATTAGTTGGAAAGTCGATTCACAACGCTACTCTGTGACAAGTGGACATGTTGGACAGGAGTATAATTTGCAGATAACAAATATTAATTCATTGCATGTTGGATCATACAAGTGTGTAGTCAAATCAGATCCTACTACTGTTCTAGCTAGCTCGACCACCGCCTGGCTGAAATACAAAACCCCTCCCCCGGTGGAGTACCCCAAATGCATTACGCCAGAAAGCGTAGTCTATCGAGAAGGGGAGCAGGTGAACTTCACGTGTCGTTCTGGCCTCGCTGTTCCTCCAGTAGACCTTAAATGGGTGGACGAGAACCAGATCGAGATAAATACCCAGCAAAGAAGTGAAGGTAACTTTGAAGTTGCAGAACTCTCCAGAACACTGACAAAGGCAGACCACGGGAAGAGGTTTCAATGTAATCTTACTCATGAACTAGTATCAGGAACACGCTCGTGCGTGGTTGGGCCGTTAAATGTCCAATATCCACCTTCCGATGTTACTATTGAAAACAGTTCTAACGAAATAGTAGAGGTTGGAGGATTAGTATCTATTACATGCAATACAGATGCTAATCCATCTGTTATTTCATCTGACATGGATTGGGTGATCCCTTCGGATATTCCAGAAAGCAAAATACAGAGGAATGGCCAGGTATTGACCATACTGGACGTTGAAGCTAGTTTTAATGGTGTGAGCATAGAGTGCGTGGTTAGAAACGACCTGGGAGACGCACGGGCATCTTTTGTGATAAACGTAATCGTTCAAACTACAACGACCCCTGCCAAGAAAACTTCTACTAAAATGTATACAAGTATCTCGTCAACAATAACGAAAACAACTGCAGAAGTAACCACTACCCCGAGTATTTCTTCGACTGACTCACTTCCAACATACCCACAGCAACCTTCACCCGAGACCAAGCATAATACACCGACACCTCGTACTACCCTCGATAGTCTACTAGGGGTAGAGAGAAACTTTTTGATCGCTGTGATTATCGGTGCTGCCTTCATTTTACTTTGTTTCGTCTTGCTGTTGTTCATGGTGTTTGGGAAGAAACGAGGGAAGACCATTGTCGTTGTGAACAGTGAGGACAATCTACGAAAGCTCTCGATTTCTGGAACTTCCGTGAACGGGACCAAGCTTCTTCTTGGAACGCCAGTCATGGACCGTCGAAATCGTACCCCGAGCGAGAATCCTTCCGATGATCAAAGCTTCGATTCCGCTATACATCTGATTTCGCCGGTTAGCGCAGATCAGCCTGATTATCGAGAACAAATGATCCACAGAAGCAAGTCAAACATTTCTGGAACATCGAGCCAATCTAATGGTTTAAGTTACTTTCGAGTACCATCGACCGAGCTGCTCATAGACCCCAGTTCGAAGAAGCGTGGTGAACAGCCCCGGTATGTAGTCCTCGACATGGTGAATCAGAATGGAAACCCCTTCCCCAGTGCTGCTGATCCAGGACAAGTTCCCAATACCTATGCAACGACGGGACGCCAAAGAGTGCGTCAAGTAGACAACAGGGGTTTCGAGACTATTCCACTACGATCGGTAAGTCGTGATCAGCATGAGGGCCTATACGTTCTACAAGGGGGGCAGTACATACCTGTACAACACGTTAGTGATCCCAATACTCAAGAAGGTCACTCACCAGTTATCATCACGGTAGGGGATGGCAGTAATAGTAGTGATGAAGAAATTAATATACCAAAACGTATACCATTCTTAGATCCGAAATACCGCCCAGTGTGATAGTATGGTCTCACTTACTATGTGTGATAAAAGGTTGGGAATCCTGCGTTTTGAGATACGCAAAATTGTGCGCCTAAGGGCATTGTACCGGTGCTGCTGTTCAGGCACGGCAAAGAGTGGCGGGAGCCGGACGCGTGTCAAAATATTGGTATGTGCGTGTGTGTTGTCATATTTACCACCGATGGCAAAATTGTTGTGAGCAAACGACGAGCTGTTTGAGTATGTGCGCGATGGGTGGTGCCAAGCGGTTAAAATGCATTTTAGAAGGACACGCAAAGGGACTTTTAGGTAAAATCAGTTAGCAGAGCCGTAACACAAAAAGCGATTGAGGAGGTTAGGGCGTTTTTTTTTAATTAATCAGATGCGTGGGCTGAAGTCAATAGTTCACTCTACTACTCCAAGCTGTTGTTTTTCTCATAAAGCTGATAACAATTTCCGTTGTAAAGCCCACAATTGACCTGCAGGAAGTAATCTCAGTTTCAATGAGGC
Source organism: Psolus chitonoides (assembly GCA_027564615.1). Lineage (NCBI taxonomy): Eukaryota > Metazoa > Echinodermata > Holothuroidea > Dendrochirotida > Psolidae > Psolus > Psolus chitonoides. The sequence goes on along the minus strand of JAODUJ010704865.1, from coordinate 9,318 downwards.
AAGCCCTCTGGGTAATTGCTACATGTGTTAGTGGTGATGCATTTCACATGTGAAGTGTTAAATATTGAAACAAATTTCGGCAATCATTGAGAACTTTTTTTTATAATAAAGTTGCCACAATTTTGTATGCCTTCTATTTTGAGTTCTAGGATCGATTTCCAACCTGTCATTTTCTCACTAATTATAATGTTCTGCATTGCATGTACCCCCTTTTTTTTTATTATATAGCCTATAATTCATATCCTTCACATATCGATTTATATGCCTAACATTTATCCGTTGTGACATATCTGCTTTATCTCTTTGTTGAGAAGCACAGCACGTTCATAATTAGGAACCAGAGATGGGGTGGACGGAGAGATAAATCTACAATTTAAATAGATTTCATTTCCTATTGTCAGGATATAGTGGTATTACACGTACGCCTGTCTAGTACGCTACTCCGAAACTTAGGCGCCCCTAAAAACCTTACTACTCTGTGTGTGTTGTTGTCATTAGGACAGTTTCAAACTACTATCTACGCAAGTAGAAATATTCGTAATAACAATGTAGGCCTACGCAGTTATGTAGGTTAAATATTTATCTTAAATACCAACCTTCGCTGCTCAATTCCCATTTTTTTTCTAAAATTAGGCAAATTGTAACATTGATCCAATTAGCATCTAACACTAAACAAATTAGTGACTATAGGAAAATGAAAGTTTTAATTGTTCTAATCATGATATGATGTTGTGTTCAGGTTGTTTCTCTCATTTTTGAGGGTTTGAATATTCCACATACATCCTAGATCCTAGAATGCTTACTCGCCAATTATGGGAGGCTAAAACAGGCGACCCAGTAAGGGCAAATAATAACTGAATGATAAGTTAGGGCAAACCGTCGCCTATCAATTCTAATTCAGTGTACTTCAAGTATGATATTAACATTGCTGCCAAATTTATTTGTTGCTTCACTCCTATGCTGAGTGACGTCATCCTATGGTTCTAATTAGGCTTGTTTGAGACAAACTCTAATACATACTGTGCACTCTCAATTCGGTACCAACTTTTTTTAGAACACCGCGTGACTTTATGAATATTCATTAGAGTACGATACTGCACTTCCATATTTGGACATGAAGTCTACTATAGAATAGGTGATGCAATATGCTTTTCCACTACGTTCACTTTTGGCACCAGGCCAAACATAGAGCTTGAATTGGCAGTTTGCCATATAGCTGTATAGTAGCCTATAATACCTCGAACGACCTTTCCCTACCACACAGGAACCATTACAAACCGTTATTGGTATCCTCACTTCCTATTGAGGTTTGGGTTTTAGTAGGTGTCGCAAAAGTGGTATTTCATACAGGAAGTTAAGTAAAAGACTACCTCTCTATAACTGGTAGAACACGTGCTGCGTCATCGCCTTTGGTCAGTTGGTAGGGCATGCAAAAAAATACTAGGAAACGAGGAATTAGGAAGAAGGGGAAAAGGTACATTTGTAAGTGTACCTCAAATATAGGATCTAAGAGAAAACATGTTGATGGCAGCATGTACTATCAATTGATTTATTAATAAATGTTTTTTTCTTTACCTGAAACTATTTTTAAGCAGTTCTGAGAGTGGATCATTATAAGAATGTGTACAGAGTAGCCTAAACGGCTGAACCACATTAATAAAATATATGCATATTAAGTATAAATATACAGACCTATATTAAATAGGCTATACAATGTTAGAACATAAACGGTGCTCTTGTTTGCAGAGACAAACATGCCCGTGTAAATATTAAACATTAATAAACAGATTTGACAGTCTGGCATGGTATACCAGCCCAAGTGTAAGTGATTCATTACAAATAAATAACATGGTTTGCGTTTCATTATGTCATGTAATGGTGCTGATGGGTTTTTAGGTAGTAGGCTTATCTGGTAATATTAAGTAGTGTTGGGAGTTCATTTGTGGGTGTAAGCCTGTATATGGTATAAGGATAAATAAGTTTGCTGAACATTAAACAGTTATTAGTTTAGACAATCGTAGTATACCCATTTAATATAATGGTAGTTGTGGGATTCATAATGGATGTTCATTTTCCTGATTCATCAAGTTATTACCTATCATTGGTGATAAGTGCAATCGTGGTATTCATGTGTGGTTTCGCAATATGGTACAAATGGGCATTTCCTCGATATACTATTTTTTTTTATGTGATACCGTACTTTGCTATTGATATATTGCATATTATATAATTAATGATATTGTTACGTCTTCATTCAACACATTAGAGGTACTGTGGTGTAATTATGTGTCAAATGTTTCGCGGGATTATTGCTTCGAAATCAGAGTTGTTTTATTGTGGGAATTATATATAATAGATAATACGAATGTTCATAAAAACAGTAGTCTTCTTAGAGGAACTAATCCAAAACCCTAGGCTGCTTAACATAAGCCTATCCAAATTAATATAAAATCGTTTCCCAAAACTTTTAATTCCCAATCAACCTGATCAATGCAACATTGCTAACTCCTTAATGCAACGTTATTTCATGGAAGGAAAGTTATTTTTGTGATTGTATCATGTTTGATCAACAAATGACAAAATCTACTCTCTCCCCCCCCCCCCCCCCTCTCTCTCTCTCTCTCTCTTTCTCTTCTCAAATGCCAGCTCACTGAGTTCCTTTCATCAACAACCTTTTGCAATATATATTGGTATATTCTTGCAATAGTTCAGTAGTTCGTAATGAGTAAAAAATATAGTTGCAAGTTTTCAAAAGGATAGGCTAAACCAAAATGAAACGTTTTTAGGTTATAGAGCCAACTTTCCATCTATGAGTGTAGTGAATTCCATATGAATATCTGCCACCGTTCTCGAGATATCTCACTTTTACTAGTTGTCAAATTAACGAACAAACAATGTTTAGCATCAATGTTATGATGCCACGGTTCAATTTCGTCTGAATAGCCTTTTATTTCTATATAATTGGATGGCTAATTTTTCCTGGAGATTCCTTATTTTTATTTCTTTCATCAAACAGTCACTATGCTAAAAACAAAAACAAAATCTCAGAAACATTGGGAACTTTGACATAAGCTTTAAAACTTGTGTGACAAAATGTTGTTAAATTATAAAGACTTTACACAGACTCAGCTTTAAGACCCACGTGCAACTATGACGTCACAAATGTTGCCAGATACTCAATTAAAATTACAATTTGCAATGGGACTTTTCATCATTGAGTTTAGTTTTTCGTGATCCCCTTAATTGCCAGATGTTTTCGTTCATTTTGGTCTGGACTATCTATACTGCATATAGTGTTCTTATGCGAAAAATACCTTCATTTTTATCGAAATATCAGTTATCAGCGGCAAGGGAGTATATACCGTGTACTCTTTATATCAATTAGCCCAGGGAAATGTACTAAAAATGAGTGCTTGAAATGATCACACCTGTTTAGAGTGAAATTGATCAACTTAGTTTAATTTAACTAAGTTTCTTTTCATGAATCGAATATTGTAAATGTGTTATCTCATATGTGTGCATATATATATATACAGGCAATTCAGTTACCTCAATGTTCTTTCGTTTTCGTTAGTGGATGAAGATTTGTTTTACTTCTATTGTTTTCATGAGATGGTACACTCTAAAAACAAAAGAGTGGAATTCACTATCAAAAGAGTGCGCCCATTTGAAATGATCACACCTGTTTAGAGTGAAATTTATCAACTTAGTTCAATTTAACTAAGTTTGATGAATCGAATATTGTAAATGTGTTATCGCATATTTTTGCATATATATACAGGCAATTCAGTTACCTCAATGTTCTTTCGTTTTCGTTAGTAGATGAATATTTTTACTTCTATTGTTTTCATGAGATGGTACACTCTAAAAACAAAAGAGTGAAATTCACTCTCAAAAGAATGCGCCCATGGATCACTCTGTTATCGAGCGAAATTCAACTGACTCCTAGTAGAGTGATATTTCACGCCATTTGAATGAAATTCACTCATAATAAGAGTGATATTTTACTCCATTGGCATGAAATATCACTCTACTAGGAGTGGAATTTTGGCTCGATAACAGAGTGATTCATATGCGCATTCTTTTGAGAGTGAATTTCACTCTTGTTTTAGAGTGTAACATATACACACCTCTAGCTAATTAGTTATGTTTTTCAGGTCAGATATTAAGGGCATTAATTAACATCTGGAATGTAGTGTTTTCAAATTAGGTATTGACTACGGGTGGCAATTGGATTTAATGGAATTTTATTACTAATTGGCATTAATATCGCCGTAATATTGCATTTCAATTTAGGCTATAATTTAAAAGTTTAAAATTATATTATATATTAGAGATATTAGGTCTATATTGAACGGGTTATGCGAAACAATATAAACACATAGTACTACTATGAATTAAAAAAAAATATCCGGTGAAGGGTACGTTAACATACGGTGAAAACCAGGAGTTAAACTTTGGGCATACTGTTTCTATTTAGTATCTATAAGTGCAATCAAAGCTATTAATATAATATTATTATTAAGAGTAAATCTTTTAAGTATTGAACGACAAGCGAAGGTTAGAGAGATGTACAATCATATTGAAATTGGTGTAACATTACGCCCTTGCTCAGATACGGTACTTATCTCCATACACTAGTTTCGTTTCTAATAAAAAAGGGTTATGTGAAAGGTTACGTTACCATACAGCCATGCGGTACAAACCAGGAGTTAAACTTTGGGTATATTGTTTCTATTCATCTATAAGTGCAATCAAAGCTGTAGAGTAATTCTGTTAAGTAGTTAACGGCAAGCGAATGTTATAGAGAAATGTACAATTATAATGAAATTGGTGTAACGTTACGCACTTGCTCAGATACTTAGCTCCATACACTAGTTTTGTTTCTGATAAAAAATGAAAAAATAAAACGAAAACTGTTTTGTTATCAGTATATGACTTCGCTATATATACTGTTAGATATGAATTGGTAAAATTTCATTATATTTGACCTGTTTGACAGAACGTGTTTATGAAGCTGACGCTCAGATCAATTGTTGCAATCTTGCATTTTCAATCTCATATTTATTTACGTTATTTCTAGACAATCGCTTGTCATTAATGATTTTATGAAAATCAATCAATATAAGGGTATGTTTTAGGTTTGTTTTTCAATTGGCAATGATACTATGTGTAATGGCATTAAACAGTTAAATAAGTATTAAATAAGAAATTAAGTGTGTGACTGTCTTTTCAAATAAGATTTTTTGTTCATCTTTTGTTTACCTACTTTCGTACGAGTATTAAAATGTAAGCTTTGTCACAAAGGAAATAAATTTTGTTGCATAAACGGAATATAGGTAGTTTCGTATTTTTCTTCAGTCCAGTTTTGTGTCGTACCGTACTCTTTCATGTATTGTGTGTGGAGGAACTATCACTCAGTGAGTTATCTAAATTGACATTGACTGATTGACAAGCATGCTGGTGTGAGCCATTGTGATAGTGCTCGTTTGTCTATCTTTCAATCTGAGCAATGGTTCAAATTGCTCCCATGCGTGCAAGTGTCTTCGGATTTCGACGGAACGTGGACCCAATGATAACTGCATAATGGGCCAGAAGCTGGCGTCCAAAATTGGAGGTCAAAGGTCATCAAGGGGTCACACGATAAATGCTTCTCCCACAGTTTCGATGGTACAGTGTAGCGGGCACGTTTGTCATAATAATCATAAATATGGCAGTGCTTCCTTCAGGTGTTCAGTGATATCAGGTCAAATGTCATCAAGGTTCATTAGAAGATATTACATGAAAACCCGAAAACTGTTATACTCCTATACAGATTCAATGGTACATGGTTGAGGGTTGTCATTATAATACTCATGTTCATGAATTTTAGGTCAAATGTCAACTAGAGTTCATTACTGAAACACGGAACACGCTCCTTCTCATATGGAGAACATAACACATTGATAAGAGTGGGTCATAATGATCCTCGGGTGAGGCTTCTCCTAGGGTGTTCATGGATTTTAGGTCAAAGGTCATCAAGGGTTCATTAGAAGACATTATACGATAACATGAAAAACGCTTCTCCTATACAGATTCGATGGTACATGGTTGAGGGTTTGTAAAAATAATCTGGTAGTGCTTCCTCCGCGGTGTTAGGAGATTTTAAGTGAAAGGTCAACAACTAGAGGTCATTAACTGAAAATAGAAAACGCTTCGCCTCCTAGGCGAACAGAGCACATTGACACGAGTTGGTCATAATGATCCTCAGGTGATGCTTCTTCCAGGATGTTCAGGGATTTCTAGTCAAATATCATTCAGGGGTCATATCCTGGTAAAAGGCTAAGTAATTTTTATTTTATTTTTAAGAATCTCTCTGGCTTTGTAAAGGCAGGCATGGTGATTTTCGATGAAACTACAACATAATGCTCCTTGCTAAGTGGGCTATGGGGGTGTTTGCCAAATTGATGAAAAAGATCATTAATAGGTAATTAATAGTTGAAAAGTATGGTCTTCAAATCACTTGCCACACCCCAAAATGCTCTTCTGATTATTCTAGAATTGTGTTGCAGGCCCCAAGGGATACCGATAGTGAACACGTTTCGCAACTCATTCATATCAGATCATGTCACTAACACATTTAATCCTGAAATTAATTAAATTTCATGAATTCCACTTGAAAATTATCTTGCTCGGGATTCCCCTCGCTCAAGCACACAAAACTATTGCGCCCAGTATATCGCGGCCTCTCGGTGTGTCCTGATCTGCACTGCCCTAAACACACACATTTTTTGGCACGCAGTTCTTTGTCGCATTTTGCACGCATGGTAGAGGTCTGTCACGAGAAATTGTGCGCACTTCGCGCGCATTCTTATTCCGCCGGGCCTCAATTTCATATGTTCTGCACGCCGGGCCTCGATATGTGCCCTGATGTATACCTCCCTGAACGCACGCAATATTACTCGCGCATAGCACAAGCATCTTTGGCTTTGTCGGTGGAATTTTCCCCTCCCCCCTTCCCCAGCGCCAGACCCTGGATATGCCACTGTTCATAACGTTAGTCACTAGGTCTACTGCCACAGTACCAGCTTAAATATTTCTCCACTCACAATATTGCCTTCATAGCGTATCAAGAGTGTGGACAACACTCATCCAATGCTGAGACACGCCAGTACCTAACTATTCCCACCGAATATTCCTACCTCCTACCGACTATTCCTACCTCCATGGGCGTAGCCAGCTCTGTTGGTGAGGCTAGAAAGTCTAGGGAAAATTCCCCAACTCTTCACCTAAAAATTTCCCCCAATTTTTTCCATATCTCTCGTTGTTCATCTTCATGTCTTTATTTCTCCTTTCCCTTCGTATATACCACCTTTTTCTCAATTTTCTCTCTTTTTTGTCCTTTCTCCTCTTCGTTTGCCGCTTTTCAATGCCAAAAACAAAAAACTCCTGGGCGGGCAAGTCGCCCACTTAGCCTACCCCTAGCTATGTCACTTTCCCCTCCTACATACACACTATGATACTTTGATAATTGACCCGGAGGCTTGGTCTCGAACCTGCAACCTCCTGGTTGTTAGAATGATGAGCCACTATAACGGACTATCGGCCTTTAGTCACCCCGAGCCCGTGGTATAAACACCGTTTACCCGTGTGCCAATGCACGGCTTCACTTATACAGGGGGATTTGGCGGGAGATTGTCTGGCATATACGGGCAGCGTCACGCACAGTGACTTTGCTTCCCACGGCTCGAAATTCGCGGCAGCTACTCGCAGTTCCGAGCTCCGCGTGGCAATGTAAAGGAGGGGGTCGAGATCGACCCAGGCGTGAGGGTTATACTATGCCGATATGCATGCTACAAGCGGCCTATCCTCGGCATGGAAAGCTCTACGCACTTTTAACACGCACGTAAAGAAGTATTTATTCATTGATACATGCTATCACACTGTAATACCGGTACAACCTATTTACGTTGGCGATCACTGGATGAACGGTATTTTCAAAATTCAAACTATTCATAGGCCTAATATGATTTTATCATTTTAGCTGCATTCAAATTAGAATCAATTAGATCCATCAGCCTTATTAACAGTTTTTATATTGGCAGTGCTGCCCCTAGCGTCCCAAGGCTGCACTCGTTCAATGTTGGAACACGCCAGCACTTAATTATCACTGCCTGCTGCTGAATACCAAGCAATACTCTGTCTAATCAGCCGATGTTCATAGCATCCAACAGTAACTACTGATAACTTTTGTCAGTAGTGACTGTTGGAGGCTATGGACATCGGGTGGTCTAATTGACCCGACTTGGATTTCAACCTGGACCCCTAGCTGCTAGAAATATGAACTACTATATTGCCCGTCAGCCTAGATCAAATTTTGTTTAAAAAATCAATAGTGTTTCCGAATTTCGATGTAGAATCTTCTATGTCAATTAAGATTTAAGCCAAGTCAATGAGTTAATTAGCTTGGCCTCGAAAAATTATTGAGCGATATTCTTGAATGCACAGTTCCAAGTAGGTCTAGGCAGCCGGGACCACCACCCTTCCTGCCTTCAATAACATTTCAATGACTCCAACAGAGGGATAAAGGCAGAGTAAGCATTCTCCGGAATCAGGCAGCGTGAATTTAATCTGGAAGAGAGAACAAAAGAGATGAATCTGAAATTGTTGCCAGTGCAACTGCTTCTTACATGACCACAGATTGTGTCTCGCAAGTATAACTATATCGTAAATCCAGATGATAAAGATATAGGCCTATCACTGCATCACTTCATAAAATCTATTGACCTGTAATCGTGTATGTCTCACGGTCTTTTTGGATTAACTGGTCTACTTGAAACCAGACGACGTTTATAATCAAGCATGGCGAGGACGTTCGGAGATGTGTTTACTACTGTCCTGTTCTTATTTGTGATCATGGATAATTCTCTCGGTGCAGGCGAGATTTTCTTCCTGACCACCCCCGGATATACTACAGCGAGGGTCGGCCAGACGGTGACCCTGTACTGTTCGGTCAACCAGCCCTCCGCTAGTCGCTTCTTGTGGATAAGAGATGACGTGATAATCAGCCAGGGATACAACGTCATGGGTCTTCCTGACCCTCTCAGGTACAGTATGCGAGGTTACTATATAGAAGTATAGAGGTGTGTTATACTGACCCTAACTTTGTGACCCTGTCACTGTAACATAACCATGTCAACCGGCACAGTCACTGTAACATGTAAACGATGTATTGTACGTGCTTTCGATCACTGGTACTAATTTAGAGCCAAATTGAATGTACGGGGAAAACATTTATCCTACTGCCTACGAAGTGAGAGACTTTATGGGGCTAAGGGG
>JAODUJ010703755.1:0-13740 GCA_027564615.1 Psolus chitonoides | reverse complement strand
AATCAATCTAGATGGGTCGCTAGTACACAGACGCAAGACTACGTCACGTAATAGGTTATAGCTGTACACGGGAACCAGAAACAGACGACACTAGTTAGGGCAACACGCATTGGATAAACAAAATCCATACGCATATGTAGTACAGAGACTACGTATCAGGCCTGCTAACGGGAAGGGTAGCCCAAATTGTGTACCTTCTTGCAGATAATGCTGTACACTAAACGCTGTATGCCGAAAGCTATTAGGAGCGTTCAGACTGGATCCGACTATGAGGGACTCGAACTAGGATCGTCATAACGTCACACGACAGTAGAGCTTGATATAAACAACTCGGAAGTCATTAGTAGGCTACTTTATGAAACCTTATGAAAGTTGCTTATAACCAGGACAGTACTTAATGTGTGATTTTTTTATATTAATATTATTATTATCAATAATTGTGAGCTCTGTATGCGCCATGAGCGTTTGTGGATATGTCCGCATTATGTATTATTATTATTATTATTACTTTGCGCACGGCCACAAGTCATCGTCTTTTAATGCATGTTCAATCTACGATTGAAAATATTTATTATATCGGATACGAAATTTATGTACAGGTTGTAAGAAACTTATATACTACGTAGCATTGGATGTAGGTTTCATATATTTTTTTATTCAACGAAATGGACGGAGATATTGAAATATTAAACTATAATGAACAACTTTCGCTAGTTATCACTGATTCGTAAGCATAGAAGTCCGAACGTCTAGAATACTATCACCTGGCCGATGTCTACATTAAAACATCTGAAGCAATGTACTCGCGGTCTTTGGGGCAAACCGATTGTTCTCATAACGAATTCATACCAATAATAATGATATTGATACATTACCAAAATACTCGAGCAACCCTTTATAATCGCGGTCTACCACGGTATATCAAAGATCGCTATGGTTTGTTGTCTCATTATGACATACTTATATAGAACTTCACTTCCCCGATGAGAAGGCTACTCATTCTAGGAATTCAATTATTATAACAAAGTATATGGTACAATGTTATTTATATTAACTGATTTATTCGATAAATACTCGTTTCATTCAGTTATGGACAGGCCCAAGTAATACTGTAACAATAATTACCACTCTACGACTCGGAATTTGTGTACCAAATCTGTTATTGACCTACGCCACACGCACGACCAGATTTTACTGTCAGGTCTATATTGTTAAAGGTTAAGAATACACACAATGTGGAAAACCTAGTAACCTATTTATGACCTAAATTGCTGGCTGGTAGTGTTGGTGAAAATTGTACGTGTAGTAGCTTCTGGACAGGACAAGGATACACGCGTTTTTGTTCAATTGCATTTGACGATTACTATAATGTATTATCTATACTCAGATGTTATGTCGACGTCGAAGGAATGGAACATGTTATTCTATATTGTTCGAGATATAGAGTAAATACAAGCTGGAAAACCTAGTAACTTCTTTCACAATATGGCGGGCTAGAAGTGTTGGTAAAAAGAATAAATATAGTAGCTTTTGGACAGGACAACAAAACACGCGTTTTCTTCAAATTGCAGTTTACAATTACTATAATGGATTATCCATACTCGGATTTTATGTCAACGTCGGAAGAAGGGAACATTTTATTCTCCGGTTAGGCCTAATAGTTTATTGTCTGTTAACTCGTTCCCTCATATCAAATAATTGATCAGAATGAGATGTGTTTACAGCCGTGAATTTCACGCCCTCGTGGTATAATCAGCTATTATCGTCAAGTGTTTTAGATGTTAGAACCCATGACTGATCTATGTATCTAGACATGCTATTCGCCTCAGTGGATTCTCCAAAACAAATGCAGCAATATGCTACTCAGTAACAGGATCCTTTATGATTGATCCTCGCGTTCAATAATGTGAGGCTGAAGTTCTACAACATGCTAGTTTGACAGGTTGGATACTTGTCGTCGACAAGGATGTTATAGGAGATAGGATATTCGTACTGTAATTCTAAGTATATACGAATCTCGAAAGCACACAACGTGGTTATTATGTCTATTTCACAACACTATAAAGATTGTGAACAAATTCACATTTACCAATATCGATTCATTTCAGTCCAACTAAATAATCCACTCAATGTGCTTCAATCTAGCCTATATCGTACAGTGATCTTCATTTCGAAATGGTGAATAGACTTGCTTCGTCTTTGAGGTTTTTATTTCTAGATCGTATCTTAGCAGTTGAGAGTTAGATATTTCTCAGCGTTGTAATGAACAATCATTGTTGGGCCCATCCCGTGATAAAGCCCATCACAGGTTTATATTTTCGGTTCATCTCACATCCAGACAATTCAAAGTGTTGATTGGTCTAGACGCAATGCATAACATCAGTTAGAGTAGCTGTCCAGCAGTCGGGAGGTCTAGGTTCGTATTCGTTAAATGCTGGAGTGTTCCATAGTCACGTAGGTCTATGTGGCGCCATTGGGGCGTAAAAGAACAATAAAGCAATCGGACTGACTATACAGTAGGCTATTGCGGATATTTTGGTAGCGGTTTGAGTGAGGGAAACAGGCCTTACGAATTTAAGGACCCTTTTTTCTCACACACTAGCGAAGTTCACATCCCAGGAGACAATCTTCCACAATGGTCAAAATGTCATACACAACTTCATCTGATCTGACCATTATTGCAGATGTCTGGCAGATCTGGGGTGAGGGAAACAGACTTTTTAGTAACCGGGACGGCCTATGCTCCTACCAGTCTTTGTATATCTCATCGCCTGCAACGAACATTCATGTTAGACCTACTGTTTGAGATTTCACACAGACATGCTACTCAGCTACTCTTGTTTCTACGTCATCATTTTTTATGCTGGTATTTGCCACCATTTCGGGGTAACAATCGATGAAATCCTCCAAGGCTCCGATTACGAATGACAAAAGTATCGTGTGAGCACAATACCGCTATCAACCGAGTTTAATAACGATGAAATCCTCCAAGGCTCCGATTACGAATGACAAAAGTATCGTGTGAGCACAATACCGCTGTCAACCGAGTTTAATCATACTATCAATTACAAATTATGAAAGTAGCTTGTAAGCACAATACTGTGGTCCACTGAGTTCAATCATACTATCAATTTTGTACACGACTGATTTATAATTTTCGTAAACATAATGCCATTTGGGATTATCATGTCGACGAAACAGAGGGTGTGTTATTCTATATTCTCTGCAATTGTTCTCGTTTCATACTTGATTCTCGGAGCCCTACTCTTCGTAGCGATTGAAAAGCCTTATCAAGATCAGAATCCGACATTTCACGTCGAGACACTGGAAGCCATTATTCACAACCTTGAACGACTAAAACTGTCCCTCGTTAATTCATCTAGTCTTACGATCTTAGAAGAATCAGATTTGGATGCACTGAAAGAGACGTCGGCCTTGGCCACTGATCTCCTAATCGTAACGAAACATGATCATCTTGCATGGAACGTACAAACGGGAATCCATTTCTGCATGACAGCAGTGACAACTATTGGTAAGTCTGTGATACGTATGAGACCTGGAATTGTCTACATTTAACAGTGAAATATACGTCTGGGCCAGCCGGTGCTAGCACCAAAATTTAGCGTAATGTGGTGTCAAGACTGTGGCCCTGAATACCACAAGGTGCAAGTATGAAAGCAGGGGGCTTAGGAACCTTCAAAACCTCACTTTCCCTTCGAAACCGTGCTCTTGAACCCACAAGGTTTCATAGCTAGGATATCTAAGGCTCCTTGTGAGGTTCATGTTAACATACGGTACCAGTACTATGGTAACTGATTACAATAACAACAATTTTACACAAAAGGCGTAGGAAACTATTTTTGTGATAAGTGTCCTGGGGAGGGTTCTAAGGGTATATTTAGAATAATTAAGGTGCTTTAAATACAAAATGGTGCGATTTTTGACAAAATATTGCAGGCAGTATAAATTTGGGGTTTCTGGGGAAATTTTGGGTATTAGTAAAGTGCTTTAAATGCAAAATGGTGAAATGTTCGACAAAATAATGCAGGCGGTATTCATTTTTAGAAAATTTTGAATAATTAATGTGCTTGAAATGCAAAATGGTGCAATGTTTGACAAAATATCGCAGACGTTATACATTTTTACGTTAGAATGCCTTCCAAAGTGCGTAAGCGAAATAGTTTGTGCGCCCCACACCCTTGAGAGTGAGGGCTGGTCGCCCCCGATGCCAACCCCCTTTCCTACGCCTATGTTACAGTTGACTAATCAATGACCTCACAGCCTTTTCTTGATCCAACTGCTCCTTTAATATGATTTTGTCAAATGTCCAATTCTAATATGGGTTTTTTATTTCGTGCAAGATAGTACTTTACACCACTCCTGCTTCTTCCATTTACAAGGCCCAAATTCGCTCCTTAATGGAGTATGGTTGTCATATGTGGGGTGGTGCTTTGTTTTCCGCCCTTGGCGTCCTTGAGCGCATTCAGAGAAAGACTATTCGTCTTATTAATGATGACTCTCTCACTGCCACTCTTCCGACTTTGTCTCACCGTAGGTCGGTGTCTTCCCCCTGTCTCTCTGTCGTTACTTTCATAGTCATGCTCCTCTGAACTTCGGGGTGCTGTTCCTCCACTGCTGCAGATGATCCGTACTACACGTTCATCTTCGTCTGGTTATCCTTTTCGGTTGCGTATCCCTCGCCACTGCACCGAAACCTATGCTCGTTCTTTCTTTCCGCGCACTTCACGTGCCTGGAATATGCTCCCTCAGCATGTGTTCCCGCCCACTTTCAATCTTCAGCTTTTTCAAATCTAGACTCAATAGGCTGGATCTTTCTTTCTCCTAGCTCTATGTGCATGAGGGATGCCCCACATTTGTGCGGAACTGTGGGTTCGCCGTTCGCCCCTCCCCGTGTCACTTTGTCAAAAACAAATATGTAAAGAAGGCGCCAATTGGCAACGTAGTCAAGTTGGACTGACTAAGTCAAATTGGACTGACTAAGTCAAATTAGTCAAGTTATAAAGACTGACTAGCATAATATTAGTCAGAATTTGCATCACACAGAGGCGGACTGGCGCCGAAATGTTCACCTTTCAAAAATCTGACCATTTAATCAATATAAACATCTATATTAGGCTGTTTTGATAATCCTAAAATCTCTCAAGGAAGTTATTCCAGTAAGAATACTGCTCTGAATTAGTTGAAAATACGAGGTTCGCCCAAACTTGTGCATCCGCACTGTCATGAAGGGATATTCGAAAATAAAACCGGTGACATACCTATGTGGTGCATCTGAAAAATTTGAGAAATGGTAAAGTGCACTATTTATATCATCCATTTTGACTTGCTGAAAACACAAACTCCTATTCTCAATATTTCCATTGATTTCACAATAATTTGGATGATACACAACCTACGCCACCAAATTTTCAATATGAACATTTGTTGTCTACTCATCAAAATGATGATCGACGATATTTTTGACACGTGCACAGTTTACCTTCTTTACTGTATACCGTCTTTTTTTCATCAAGATAATGTCTTTACTGTGTACTCTGTAAAACAGCGAAGTCAGTCTAAAATATGTTCCACGCAGTAGTATAGCCTATACTAAGAGCGTTGAATCGAACATTATTACCCTGGAGAAATTGAGTGCAGTTTTACAGTGTTCAGATTACGTTCTATTTCCGCACTACGGTCATTGATTATATTTATGTTGTCCCATTTCGCGACAAAGAGGGAATTATACTAGGTATTTGGAAAAATCTCAATCCAGCAATCTGACGGATTGATGCTGAAAACCATGACTGGGGTGTCCCTTTATACTTAATTATCACTGTAAACATAAAAGCACAAAGTAGGAACATGCATGTGCCTATGTATAAGATATTCAGAATCACTGTTTTTCTAACAGGAACCTTTTTAGTTTAAAAAAACACTTTTTATTTCTGAAAAGGACCCTCTTTTAGTTCTAACAAGAATCCTTTTTGACTCTAGCACGAAACACAGCAAGAATCTAGCAAGAATCCTTTATAGTTGTAACAAGAACCCGTTTTAGTTCTAACAAGAACCCTTTGTAGTTTTAGCAAGAACTCTTTATAGTTATAACAAGAATCCTTTTTATTTTCAACAATAACCCTTTATAATTCTAAACAAAAACTCTTTATAGTTCCAACAATAATCCGTTTTAGTTTCAACAAGAACCTTTCATAGTTCTAAGAAGAATCCTTTTTTAGTTTCAACAAGAACCCTTTATAGTTCTAACCCTTTATAGTTTTAAAAAGAATCCTATTTATTTCTAACAAGAATCCTTCTTAGTTTCAACAGGAACCCATTTCAGTTCTAACAAGACTCTTTTTTAGTTCCAACAAAAAACATTTTCACTTCTACAAAGAACTTTTATAGTTCTAGCAAGATCTATTGTAATTCTAAACAGTTTTTGTCATTATATGGAACCATTATACCATTAAAGAGTATATTCCTTGTGGAATATGAAGCAGAATTGCATGATAAACATCTTCCCAACATTGTATCAAAAAAGGTTGTTTTAATCTCGAGTTATTCATGTTTGAATGTCAAAGTAGGAGGCTGCCATTTTTGTCTGAGATAAATGAAAACAGACTTGAGTAAGTCAAACTATGACATCACATGTCCCTCAGTAGCAAAACGTGTAGTTTGTTTCTTTGTTTTCTCAAGGTATAATTTCCCTGATTGAACATCATATTTGATTGTTTCTGTGTTAAATTAATAAAGTGCAATAAGCAAATATTTATTAACAATAATTAGATTTCAATTTGTGCATTCTGTTTGAAAATATTTTACAACAAATTGTAAAGAAAAACATAAGGTTATCATTTTCAAGGGACATGTAATATCAGAATCTGTATCGAATGACAGCGCCCATGATCGGATTTTAAATTCAAATATCTTGGTGAGTAAACAATATTTTCAGCTGATATTTGGTGAAGATGGTCTTCTCGTGTTGCTCTTTCATCCCACATTAATAATTTGGTTTGAAAACATTCAGGGTTTAATTGTCCTTTACAAGAGTAAGCTATTATAAAGATGTTATCGATATGAATATTGATATTGATATTATACTTTCTTCAAATTGACCTTCATTATGCTAAAATGCCATGTACACCCGGTAGTATTACATTTGAGATGTATGTTATTTTATCTTTGGACAGTTGGGGATGAATAATTATTGAATTGTTGAAATATTGAAATGTTGAATTTAATTGTTGATTTATTGAATTATTGAATTTGTTTACAGAGAAAATAATAGTTAGTTCGTTATATATTAACAGCAACATGGGCGGCGTTCACGAGTCCCCCCCCCCCCTCCATATCTGAGCACTTGTCCATTGACTTTGATTTTTCACACAGTAAATTATTTGAAATGGTGTCCCCCCCCCCCCCACTCCCCCAGTATTGAGAACAAATTGCCGCCCTTGAACAGCAATCTTTGTCAGATTCCAACTCGTTTGTTTTGGATAGTAGCTACTTGATCATGAAATCGTGAGATACTATTTTAAGAAATTTCCAATGAAATTTTGTTTGTAAACATCCAAACAGTCTCTCTGGGCTAAACAGTAGACTACCTCTCAAAATGCCTTTCCGTTAATTTTCCAGTCACAACCGTGTTTTATTCGTTGATTTCAGCCAATGGAATATATGCAATCATGTTGCTCGAATGTATGTGTTTGTAACAGAATGCTTGTGATCTGGCAAACTAAATGTGGGTAATTTGGATCAGTCTCATACTCGATGAGTAGGTTTCACATAATAAGTATAGGCCTGAATGAGTGCTCCAGGTGAAAAATGTTTCCTCGATCTCCCTCAATGCATGCATGGCCCCATATATGCGATTAAGCCCGAGCCCTGCGGCTGGGGGTCTGGAGCCCAGAACATTGTTGCATTTTTAACGCTATTTCGTGGCAATTGGCCTGTTTAATAACATATGGTGCAATCTGGAAACTGTATCACACAACTAAAATGCTATGTCAAGAAGGGGTGCGTTCGCATCGAAGCCCCCCCCCCCCCTGGTTCCACCTCTGATCCGTGTCAGTCTTAAATTAAGACGTAGGGTACGGGGCATGGTTCGTGTCATCTTTTACGATTCACAGTTCATAGTTATCTGATATCATCGGATATCGGATGACAGTAGGCTACAAGTGTTCTGTTCAGTGATCCATTGTAGCCTACCATTGAGCTTGGTGCTCGCAAACAGGGGCCTCAATATTGGGAATTGGCCTGGTTACGAATAGGGGCTAGCACTACAAATAAGAATTTCCATCAAAGCGCATTTCCCCATTCCTTAGCCATTCCACCCAACCTTCCCTTCTCTCAATTCCTCCCCAATTCCCACTCTCCTCTCAATTCCTCCCAAAGACTTTTCAATTCCCCACTGGGGGTTCACATGGACCCCGATTGAGAAGCGCTGGCCTATATGAACGTTATTTGGTTAGGCCTTTCACCAGCAGTTGAAATGACCCAGAAATACAATGTGATATGGGGAATTGACTGATCTAGTTTACTCTTCATCGCCTAAACTATACTGGCGACTCGGTCGAGGTGTTGCGAATTGTTAATAACCTAATTTGTTCAACCATGACCGACCGACTGTCCAGCCAAAATCCTGTATAAAAATTGGATTCAGCGGCTGACCCTATAATCATGGTGTTTCGATTAGCCGCATTGTCCGGTGTTTAGTGTTTCATGGATCAAATATTTTGGTTCCTTTACAAAGGAGAAAATACTAAAATATCACTTTAAAAGAAGTATTTTTTTTTATTATAAAATATCTTAAAAAATGGTGAGGGCCCAAAAATTGGTGAGGGAGGTAACGAGAAACTGTTTTTTTTTCTTTCTTCAAATGGCCTTAAGTTGATCTTATATGAGACGATTGTGGTGTAGTGGTACAGCATTCACATGCTAAAGATCGCAGAATCAAGTCACGGCTCAGTCGTGAACCTAAAGCCATATCTGCGTCCACCCAGCAGTAAATGGGAACCTTATTTAATAACTAGGGAATATAAGGGCATCGAGGAGAGGATATGGCTACCACCTGACTATGCTGTTGGCCTGAGAAATGGTACCCGCTGTAACAGACATCACCGCTAACTCAATCCGGTAACTTGCATCAATCTCATTTTTGGTAGGTCATCGATAGTGAGTAGATGAATCCTGTTTATTTTTTAGTGTAGATTCCATGGACATTAATGAGTGGGTGGGCTTAGAGTGAGTTTTATTTTAGTTCTCAATAGCCAGACAACCACTTGTACGGTTTTGATTGAACTGGGTTTGGTGGTATTTGTATAATCAAAGTACACACGTGTATAAGGGGCAAGTTCAAATATGAGTTTACCATGATTAGCTTCTAATCAAGCTCAATGATGGAAGAATGTTCAGTCTCATATATAGTACAACGAGCAGGTTGATCTTAGTGATTATAGATGAACCCTACTTTTTAAAGATGATCACCTGAATATTCATAAACGGGTGGTGCTGAGAGTGAATTTCATCATATGTTGATCTCGAGGCATTTGTATGCCCCGTATATGAGATTTTGTTTGTTGGCGTTAGTAGGAGTATGGCAGTACATGTTTTGCCATGTACTATGCAAGCACCAACTGGTAGAATGATCACTGCATAGGGGACTGCGTGCAATATGCACAAGCTTAACACAGAGCTGGAGATTATGATGGGTTATCTCCACCATCACAAGATAACACACTGGGTCCATTTTGTTTACTAGGCTTGAAACTAGAATTATTCCAAGTATCATGTGCAGGTATCTTTCTAGGCCAGGAAGATCACCTACAAACATCTATATATTAACACGAACATGTCTATAACTAAAAGCACTGACTGACGATGACCTGGTGTGATACTTGGTCAATCCAACAAAACCAGGAACTGGTAGAGCCATTAAGTAGTTAGTTGATTTGTGGAAAAGCTCGAGTGGTGAATTAAGCCGTCTCTCCGGTTGGGCTAGCCTAGTTTTTGAAAAAGGATGTCACGCTGGTTATCCGACGATAGTCCTTGCAAGCAAATCTACCAGTTTTACACTGAACCATTTCCATTTTTTCTCCATAGTACATCATGCCTTGTATGTTTCCAAAATTGAGGAGACATTACAAACAGGAACGAACCAAAAATGTATAGGCAGTGACTTAAGTTTTGTTATCACAGTCATAGAGATATGATGTTTCGAATCAGGCAGACTCGTAAAGGCTTTACTTTGCGTACGTTTTCCTAGGGAGATTGCATCTGATGTCGATACCTTTATAGACGTAAATTGTGGGTGACATGGCAGTTTCTCGATAATATTTATTGAAGAGAGTGGCCAAGTACCATTCAACTAAAATAGCTCATAATTAGGCTAACTAGACACACTTGGATGAGTCCCATATTCGCCTATAATGAGTATAATGTTCATTTTTTAGAAAGGAAAACCTAATCTCATAAATATTAACGAGCAAGTGGGGTAATTTATTTTGGTGCTGGTCACACGACTAGGCCATGTTGATAAATGAGTAGTGGAAAATCCCGTACCGATGTCATATGCATGCCCGTCCACTCAACATGGGCCTTGCGAAACATAATCGGTATGTGTTATAACTACAGTGGACAGATCAATCAAATCTATTTTACATTTGAATTCAACAATTTCATTGCTGAATATCTTAATAAGATAATGAAATATAGCCTAATGATTATTTCATCAATACATATTTTACATCAAATTATTTTCTGCCATCGTTGGCAAGGGATCACGAAACCTTTTGGCTCTTGGCTTGTTTTTATATCCGCTCACTGCATTGGACTAACATCTTAAGCATCGGATATTTTCAGCTTCAATTTGGGCGGAGGATTTATTGTTTGTTTGGTTTGCCATTAGTACCTTTTAACTCTTACTGCCACTGTGCATGACATTAAATTACTATTTATCCTTACTACTTCTGGGTTTTTCGGATTACATTGTTGAACGAAGCTTCATTGTAAAGCAATCTGTTTGACATGCACTCATAACAGTTCAGCGCTTGCGGCTCCTTTTATTAAGCGTTTATTGGATGCAATAATGTCTGCGAACTGATTACGTCTCAAATTATATGATACGTATGATATATTTTTTTAAATAATATATGAGAGATAATTTAG
The DNA here is from genome assembly GCA_027564615.1 of Psolus chitonoides. NCBI lineage: Eukaryota > Metazoa > Echinodermata > Holothuroidea > Dendrochirotida > Psolidae > Psolus > Psolus chitonoides. The sequence continues at coordinate 2,574 of JAODUJ010703755.1, read as the reverse complement.
TAATGATAGAATTTCAAAAAATCTTTAAAAAAATCAATGTCATAGCCTAAATATTTCTGGGTGATTTGTATTGCACCTTTACCAACTTAATGTCAATCTTCATATGTTTAAAGGTACTTTCAGGTTTCATTTCTGTTCTCAAAACACAACAAATCTACTAATATTGAAATGCACGATGTCTAAAACTACTGATATTTACATTTGCAATCGAATTTGGGCAGGAATATAGAGCGTAATTTGAATCGAATAAAGCCAAGTGCGGGTGAGCGGGTACAAAGGCCCTTCCACCAATATGTTGCAATACTAACACAGATGATGCACTCAGATTGAATCTAGCCAATTACATGTGCCGCTATACTGGGAACATAACACGCACAATCTAGTCTTGCTGATGACTATGTGTGTGTTTATAAGTAACCAGGTAGCTCTGGATAATATCAAGTACGATGTAAGAAGCAGCCAGATATATTTCATGGAATCATTGTCACTCTGGTATAATGCATAAACGACATATAATTTGGCATGATATTCAACCCTGCATCATAATATGCAAAATATTGTACTGTATGGATATACCAGTATGAACCCTGTGAGTCTCATATTCATTTCAGGGGATAATATAATAACTCTATCATAGTACACGAACGGCAGAACATGTGTCCTATTATACCACCCATACCCCACTGTGCAGTAGAGTAGCGAAGGGGTGGGGGAAGAGGTTTTGGGAAATAAAATGGAGACAGAGCTGCAATACTGGTTATTCCCAGAAAATAAGAAGAAATACTGTTCTTTTTTAGTCGATATCAGTGTTATTTGATGCCAAAAACCGCGTTTTCTTCGTGCGCTTCACGCGAAAATGTTCTTCCTCTCCGTCTGGGTAAATTGGATAGCCACCCGAAGTGTAGCCTAGTGCAAGTTATAAGCCATTCCAGGATATTTCCACATATGTGGCTGCTAAGCGTCGCAAAATAACTGGTAGCTTTGAATACTTCAAAAATACAAAGGCCAACAGATGAATAGATGGGTGGAACACTACTCCGACCTCTATTCCAGATAGAACATCGTGTCTCCCTCAGCTGACAGGAAAGGAACTGTACTACGGGAAATGACATCAAGATCATTACCCACTATAAGAATAGAGATGAGAGAAGCGGCCGCAACAACTACAGAGGCATCTTCCTTCTGCGCATGGTCGGCAAAGTCTTTGCACCGGTCATCTTAGTTCGCCCACAGAAGCTGGAAGAACGAGTCAACCCAGAATTCCAGTGTGGCTTTCGCGCCATTGGATCTACGGTAGACATGATCTTCCGCCAACTCCAGGGAAAGTTCAGAGAATCGACAATGTCCCTCTATGTCGCTTTGATTGACCTCAGTCACCTCACCAAGGCATTTGACCTGGTCAGCAGAGATGGACTCTTCAAGACTGCCACAGATAGGCTGTCCCACTACCCGATACGCATAGACAATACAGTAACTACTGGAGAAAGTGAATAACTCATAGCACATGTTAAACCACGATACAAAACTTATTGGTTATGATTACGGTTAGGGTTATCGGTGTTGATTTTTTTAACTCACTCTAGTAATTACTGATGAAACTTATAAAACGTGCATCAGTAGTTACTGTATCGACTATGCGAACAAAACTTCCGAGCCTGATTGATTCCTCACACTGCAACAGTGCAGTTCAACGGCAATTCTTGATTCGATATACGCAGCGGAGTCAACCAAGGCTGCGCTCTTGCTCCAACGCTTTTAGGTATCTTCGTTGCTCTGCTCCTGAATCACGCCTTTGGCATCGCAACAGAGATCAGATGACAGGTTTGTCAACCTTGCACGCCTCATAACCGAAACCAAAGTACGCGAGGCTCTCATCGGAGACATGTTGTTGGCTAATGGTGACGCAGGATCTCCAGATACTGCAAATGGACCACTTCTCTCTGGCCTGCGAGGACTTCAGGCTGATCTTCAGCATGAAGAAGACAAACATCCTGAGACAGGACACAGAGGCACCGCTAGTCGTCTCTGTTGACAACTACGAACTGTATGGTGTCCATCAGTTCACGTCTACATTCAGCGACAACCTCTCATTGATGCAGAAATTCACAAGCGGATTGGAAAAGCAGCAAAAACCCTTGCCCGTCTTACTACACGATTGTAGGACAACTGCACGCTTTCCGTCAAACAGGCTGAACTTTCTGTCGAAAAGGCTGAACATCTTTCACCTGAGGTGCATCCGCCGCATCTCTGTGCATATCGTGGAAAGACAAAGTACCAACGCCGAGGTCCTGTCTTGAGCTGACATTGCCACCATGTACACCGTGCTCAAGCAGCGCAGGCTACGCTGGATAGGCCAAGTTCACCACATGGAGGATGGCCATATCCCAAGAGGCATCTTCTTTGGAGAGCTTGTATCTAGCACGAAAACCGCTAGTCGCCCCCAACGTGCTTTACAAGGATGTCTGTAACAGGGGTGGCGCCAGGTTTTGCCCGACGGGGGGTCTAGCTTCCCCGACAGGGGGGCTAGAAATGTTAACAATAGTTTCGCCCTCGCAACACTCCTTAGTAGCATAG
>JAODUJ010702644.1:1563-13745 GCA_027564615.1 Psolus chitonoides | reverse complement strand
CCTATATACTCGCATATCATTCGATCGTAAGACTCACGTTAACTGTAGTACAAGCCTAACGTTAAAATATTTGAATTATGCCTAACGTTAGCCTAACAGTTAGGCTATATCGACTGTATGCCTAGCCTAACAGTGGTAAGCTGTGTGGTTTCCGACCGCTTAAGGGTGTTTCCCTAATATTTTCTAAACAAAGCAGGGGAGGGATAATTTTGTTATCACATAACATTAATAAAACCTTGTCTATCAAACAGGGTTAATTTCAATGGAATCACTCGTCCACAAAAGTTAAAATAATGGTGAGATAAAAGGTGCTTTTTCTGCCAGTTTTAGACCACCTTTGCTAGAAATGGGCCAGTGGTCTTCCAGAATTCGACCACCCCCTTCAAAAGTGTGATTTCCCTACCTCATCTGGGATTTATTGAATAGATCATGTTTAAATATGAAATTAGGGTTTTTGTTTCACAACTTAACAACTTGTTACATGTTGATCAAGTTGAAAACTTGCACCATATGGGGTAAATTGTAAACTTTGAAATGCTATCAAAAATGTGTTATCTTTCAAAACACCTCCTTTCAATCAAATGTACAATGTCAACTTGCATAATATAAAAAAAACTTTCTTTAAAAAATATTTTAAGATTTTATTGTAGGAGTTGTAGGTAAAGAAAGAAATGTTTGTTCACCAATCCCAACCGTCAATTTCACATTTTGCAATATGCAAATTATCCATGAATATTAATTAGCGGTCGAAATTAGGAGCACAGATCAGTCTTTCACTAGTTTCCGACCACCCCTCACCAAGGCGCAGGAAATATGGTGGTGGGAAATTTTCGACTTGTAGGTGTGTTATAAGACAAATTGTATTGAATCAATGAACTTTTGTCATATTATGTAGGAAAATAAAAAAAGTATGGGCTTATAACCCCATGTGTGATATTTACATGCCCATATAAAAATCCAAATTGATGAAAAATTCATGATATGCAAAGTTTGATAATTAAATAAAAATATTTTACAGTGAGTAAGAGTGTACAAATTCCTATGTATATGTATGCTTGCCAGATAGTATGTGGTTACTCACAGACGAAATATATTTTTGTGTCTTGGAATAAATATGCAAATTAGGGGTTAAGAGTACTAAGCGGTCTGAAACCGGTGAACGGTCGGAAACGGGGCGGCTTACCCTAGGCCTATCGACTGTATGCCTAACGCAAGGCCTAACTTTACAAAGAGCATACGTATACTGCATGCATCCGTTAATAGACTAGGCCTGTATGGCAGCTTGGCACAACTGCCCATTGTTGTACGATTGATTTCACTTCAATATCTAGGCTATTAAATCTGTCATCTGATTAGGCCCTAAAACAAAGATGATCTAGGCTAGCCTACCTTTACATTAAATTGCATCAAATAATTCTGACTAATTACCTTCAAATATTGGTATATAAAGCTCCGTTAAATCTGCCGATTGCAAACATTTCTTGACGCCGCCCGACATGTTGACCATCACGCGTTCGTTGTGATGTAGCCTAGGCCCTATATGGAGTAGGCTAGGCCTAGTGTAAGGTGTTGCACTCTACCGAGTATTTATTACATCAAGGATGACCAGTGCGTGGTACATTTATAAGTATTCACCCTCAGCCGTGTAAACACGACAGTCTTGTAGTCGGCAGCAGTGTTGAATTGAACACGGTCTAGGGCCTAGGCCTACTTAGGCCCTAGCCTAGGCTAGTTTCATTTAACCAACACGCTGAGCAAAACTTTCAAACAATTTAAATGGTGGTTTCTTCCAAGTTGATTTAAAAAGCACACAACTTCTTACTCCGCTCATTATACACCGTTAAAAAGTAAGCCTAGGCCTACACCGCATCTTACGTGCATGATTGACTAAGTTTGGTGAGAAAATATACTTACCCTAGGCTAGACCGTTACATCAGCCTACAGTAGCATACAATTCCAATAGGCCTAGCATAGGCCCCCTACTGTGTTTGTGATATTAATAACTGTGTTACATCAACGCAAAATTGACACACACACTGCAACGCAGTTATTAATATTACAAACATAGTAGGGGCCTAGGCTAGGCCTATTGGAATTGTATGCATAGACTAGGCCCCCATGCTAGGTTAACGTAACGGTCTAGCCTAGGCCTAGCCTACTGTACTATTCAATTGGCTTTTAGTTTTAGGCTACTTAGCCTAACAACTCAAGTAACATAAACGAATACAAGTCGGTTCGCCCCAAATATGTTTCGCCCCACTACAAGTTCGCCCCACTTCGGATTCGCCCCACTACAAGTTCGCCCCACCTCGGATTCGCCCTACATAAATTCTTATTCTGAAGTACGTACTGTGTATGCTGGTGTGGTGTAGTACGGTTGAGTGAGACAAGTCACTCGGTACAACTGTAGAATACAATTACAAAGCCCCTTTCGTCTAGTACTCTGGAGTCGTAGTCGTCGTCATGTTAATGACCGTCATAGATTCACTGAAAACTCCACTGAAAAGATGGAGTCCTGCAGTGACAAATTGTCTACTACATGTCAATAACATCATTGAAAATGACATCACAGATTCACTGCGACTACGAGTACGACTCCACTTAAAAGTTGGAGTCCCCGTGACAAATTGCCTACATGTCAATGACAATATGACGTCATAACTTATAAGTTATATATCCACTGCGACTGAAGACTCCATTAAAACAGTAAAGATGGGAGTTTTACTCTTAGTGAACAATCATCAACCATACGCATAGGCCTAGGCTTATTAATAGCATGTTATTGACATGTTAATGTCATTATAATTTATAGATCATGTGCCGTCGTTCTCAAAATATTGTATTCACATTATGTTTATGGTTCATTCTCTGTGGGACTTAGTCCCTGTCTCTGACCCTAGTCTAGATTCCCTAGGGCCTAAGTCTAGAACCAGTAGAACTAGAAGAAGATCAATTAGAATAAGTATTGCCAACAGGGCCTCCACCATCCATTGACTTCAGGGGTAGACATCAGAAGGGGCATTGCATTCTGCAGTTACTCCAGTCACTCGCCTAGGCCTAACCAAATCAACGTTTACCTTGGCCTAACTTCAGATTTCAGATCATGTGCCGTCGTTCTCAAAATATTGAAACTGTACAGTCTGTAGGCCTAGGCTAGGCCTAGTGTCAGCCTAATGAGTAATGTACTACTTAGTATTAACTATTACTTATTTGCACTTACATCGGAAGAAGACTAGTAATACTATTTGTATTGTAATATAGCTATACTGTGCCTAGCCTAACGTTAGACTAGAGATATTGTGCACTTGGCTCACAGGAGACCATCGTTATCGTTTGAAAATACTCAAAATAGTAATGACATTCGAAGAAATATGGCAATTCAAGCCTGGAAAATATTGCCTAAACAAATTTTCCATCAATGACTCACCTCTGTATGCTGCTAGATACTTCGCTAAACCCCAAGATTCTAATTTTCTCTCAACGGAATCCATCTTTTTCGCCAATTCGAGAATGTTGAGTGAGTCTAGACGTCTGCACTCGATCTGCCGCGCGAATTAATTAGGCAGGGATCCGTGACGAATATTACGTAGGGAGTTTTCGACCAATAGAATTCGTAATACTCTGATGATCAGTGGAAAGGTTCAAAGTGTATCGCAGGGGACTTCCCCACAATTCGGAATTGATACAAACTTGGTTCAAATTGATCCCTAAACAATTCACACTGATCAGAAAACTGATCAAAACAGAATGATCCGGAAATCGGTTCATCCAAATGAACCGGCGTTTTTTAGAGTGTAGTTTCCGGTTTATTGCAAAATTTCAACGATATTTCTGAAGAGAACTTGTTAGAGGACTATCTTATGTTCTATAATAATAATTCATCATTTACGAATACTTTGCTGCATTTATCAGACTATCAGTATTTTATACTCGGCAACGAGGCCTAGCGACGGCGTTCGTTTGCCGCACGTTACATTGAGATGGGTTCTGAGATTAGGGACATTGGAAAAGGCAAGATATTGAGTTGTGTCAACCAGATGGACACTGGATTATCACTCTTTGTAACAAGAAGGATGTAGATTTAGGCCTACTCATCGAAACAGTACTTATGATTGTCACGTGAGTTTCTAGCCTCCTCCTAGAATTCCACTCCAGGTTATTTGTCAATAAATAATTAGAAAGTTTTTCCAATTATAAATAAACAATTTGATAACTTGGTCAATACTTTTTGAATCTGTTCTGCGAGAATATACTTCTAAACACAAGTGTCATGATGGTCCCAAAACACCATCCAAATAAAGTTAATATAGTTACAAGTTACAAATGGTACATCGAGAGTACCTTGACATGATCTACTGAGTAATAGAGTTGAACCTCAGCATGAGCTGCTTTACGACTATATAGCCCCCTCAGTACGCCGTTGGTGGTACCGACGTAAAATTAGACTATAAACGGTATGCTGAAAACAATTAAACCCGGAATACTCCATATTACACGGATCACTATTATTTTAAAAGCATAATATTTGTGAAGGTACTGCGTCGTTTTTATAACACATTGGCAGGGAAATAAACCACCCAATAATAATAATAATAATAATAATAGACGCACTTTAGGCCATCTTTATAGGCCCAAGAATAACAACTGCAACGCAGGCAACCGCAACTACTACAGCTCAGCAGCGCTGCCACTGCAATAATAAAACAATAACCTACACTATTTTTCTCAATATGCAAGGCAGCAACGACGCAGTATCTTTGAACATCAAATAAAATATATAAACTTATTCTTTACCCACATATATTCCTATATTACGATGCAATAATAATTTTGCCAATAATTAATTTTCCCCGTTTCAATAATGTAAACGGTACCTACTATTTCAAAACACTCCAACATGAAAATCATTTCAACCGACAACTATTCCCCTCACAATGTATTTTTATATTACAAACTGTAATTTTCATGAATTTAATTGACTACCCAAATTGTCGTATCCCCCCCCCCCCTCCCCAACACACTAACAAAGTCCCCCAATTCGTTACATTTCTAATTCTCCGGTGTTTTAACTAGTAGCATCAACCTTTACTCAAATTCAATAAATTAACAGTTACCTTACTGGCCCGACATGCAACAAGAAATAAGGTGAGAATATTAATCGGAATTCATTAACTTACGTAAAATAAATCCTATCGATAACACCCACAGTCAGTCCCACGGAGGACAGCGTCCCGCAGCACTCCTCTAGGTCGGTAGAAACTCCGTAGCAGTCTCGCCTGGACCACAATTCGGCCAACAATTGAGGATAAATATACCATCCTTAAAACATTACGTAATTATATGCTGGCTCTCCATATATGGGCACTCCCGGTTGAAACCAAACCCGGCCCTAGCATAAATATACTCATTTGGCCATGTCCACCGCCTACGCCAACGACTCTGGGTGAAGTGACCACTCCTATACGCAAGTTATTATTCTCCCATAAATATCGCGTCACCTAAGGTACACTCTAAAAAACGTGTTTAAAAGTGGAGGCAGAAAAGTGTTTAGAAAAACATGTTTAGCAATTAAACACTAAACGTTTAGTAATTGAACACGTAATGTTTAGGAATTTGAATTGGTGTTAAGCATTTAAACATGTTTACAAAGTGTTTACAAAGTGGAGGCAGAAAAGTGTTTAGAAAAGTGTGTAATTCCCAAACACTATTTTTAGAGTGTATGCGTAATATGTAACAGAATGCAATCAGTCAACTGGTGCGCTATTCATGTGCAAATTAGTCTTGAACAGGCACTGGGACTTCTAATAACCTTTGACCGTACGATATATTGCGCAATGACTCGTCACAATGATCAACGGACCAGATCTCTTTTAACTGTGAGTTTATTTGGTGTTCCCTCCTATATTGACGACGATGAACTCTCAGAGAAACTGCTTGAATTTGGCTGCAAACTGAAACGACAATGGCACCGAAGCACACACAAAGATTTTCCCAATATGGAGAATAGGATTCGCTACAAACCGCTAGAACTATCAGCAAAATTTAGAGGTCTACCTCATGCAATAACAGTGAATGAAGTGCATATGACGTTTGTCTGTTTGTTTGTACAATGATCCTCCCTTGTGGGAACTCGGCAAATCTCCTAGGAGTATCAACGCCAAGCTAGCCACGCCAGTATCGTGCGACAAACGCACAGGTTAACGTCCATGATTTAGAGATAGCAAATTGGAAACTACAACCCGTTGGAGCATAATGGACAAACCAGGGTATGTAATCTATGTTTGGAAACTGACCATATCATGCGGAACTGCCCCAAATATATTTGCAGGGAATGCAACCTACAAGGACACCGTGAAGCAAACTGCTCAAAAGTAAAATGCTTTAACTCCAATGATATAGAACACAAACGTTTCAAGTGTCCATATGCCGAAGCTGATGAAAACGACAACAATGATCACCATGGTAGCGATAACTTAACAACAACAACAAACGAATCACTGCAAGCAACCATACCCAAGCCAACGTTCCACGCGAGGACCAATCAAGATATGAAGTCATAGAATTATCCCAAACGAAAGATGATATGCAGCATGACGAGACAATGAAGAAGAGAGACGATAATAAAAAGACACGTAACAGGGACGAACAACGAGCAACATCACAAATCCCACGGGCTATCGGAAGTAACAAAAGAACTGGAGGAAATAAACCAACTGAAGTTATTAAAGCTACTATGTAGAAGCAACAACAAAACAACCGATCATATCGATCGCATCAACAAAGCACCCGAAGCTCCTCATCAAATTATTCGAACATTGTCCTTTGATGATGATGAATTCAGAACTGTTAGACTGAAGAGAAACACATGCATTCCTAATCTTAGCAGAGAGAGGAATCCCATACCAAGGAGCTCTGACAACCCGCAAAACTGATTGAATTCACTCTATATGTATTACTGATGGCGACGATAACAGCAACCTGTCCGGATTTTAGAGTTACTGATGACAATAATATTGCAGACAATATTACCTGCAGATAGTATGACAAATGATGAACAAACTCATTCCAGTTTTTCAATTTTCCACCATAATAGCCGCAGTTCAAACAAAAATTTGGACGAGATAAATACTTTTATTTCACTTACTAAAAGAAAATGTTTCAATTATCGGTTTTACAGAGACAGGGTTCACTAATATTATTTCACCACTGACAACCATAGATAATTATCCTCATATATAGATAAACATCGTGATAATCAAAGGGCGGAGGGGTATGCCTGTTTAATAATTATTATTTAACATTTAAAAAATAGACCTGATCTGTCTATTTTTAATTATTCAATTGAATCTCTTTTTATCGATGTAATATTGACCCGCGTGAACGAAAAATGCACTATATGTATTATTTAGAGATCACCAAGTGGTTCACATGAAATGTTTGATCTCCATATCCAACGTATGCTTAGCACTGTAGAGGAACAACAATGTACCTTGTATGTAGGCTAATGAGAGATTATAATATCATGTTACTGGATAAACATAGATCCAGCAGCTTTGTTCAACATCCCTGATTCCAACGGATTCGTCCCAACAATTACTAAACGTACTCGTATTAGTAGTAATTCATCAACGTTGATCGATTTTATAATTACTAATTTTAACTCCAACATCAGTTCGAGCATCTGTATCACTGATCTTAGCGATCACTTACCGATATTTCTCAACCTACCAAACAGGAAATATAGACAAAACACCTCTACGAATGTTCGTAATTATAGTACCAACAATATCGGAAGCTTTATTACAGAGATCCAGGAAAAAATATGGGACGATATCCTGGGAGAAAATGACCCTGATATTGCTTATAATATATGTTATGACTGTATAAATACAACCTATAATAATTGTTTTCCATACCATAATATTAGTAAGACTAAAAAACGTAAAAGCAAACATCCTTGGATCACGAAAGGTATATTGACAACTAAAAAAAATCAGCTTTTCAAACATTATATTCAAAATTCAACACTTAGTAATAAGATGACTTATACAACTTATCGTAATAGGCTCAATCATATGATTAGATTTTCTAAAAGATTACATTTTAACAATATATTTTATGATACTAGAAATATTATAAAATGAATAAAAAGATTAACAATGATGATGATATAGCTAATACCTTCAATGACCTCGTTGTCAACCTTGGTCCATAATTAGTTAAGAAGATTAACTATAAAGGATCACATAACGACTTTAGGCTTGGCAATATAAACAGTCATTCTATTTTTTCCTATCCTGTATATGAGGAAGAACTTATTAAAATCGCCACTTCTTGTCTAAAACCTAGTAAAGCAGCAGGATATGATGAGTTCGAGCCGGGAATTATCAAGTATGTTATTCTTTGTATTGCTAAACCACTGTCTCATATTTGTAAGCTGTCTTCCTAATACTGGCATTTTCCCAAATAAATTAAAAGTTGCAAAAAGGTAGTCCGGTCTTCAAAAAAGGTGACAAAGATAATTACGAAAATTACCGGCCTATATCATTGCTTTCATGTTTCTCAAAAATAATTGAGAGGCTTATGTTCAATCTTTTTTTAATTTTCTCAACAAATAGTACTTTTTATGTGATCAGCAGTGTGGTTTTAGACCATATCATTCTACTGAACTTGCATCGGCAGATGCCAATGACAACTTGTACAGCAGTCTAGATAACAATAAAGCTTGTATCGGTGTGTTTCTTTACCTCTCAAAGGATTTCGTCACTATTGATCATACCATCTCACTAAGTAAATTACACCATTACGGCATTAAATGAACAACAATGAATTTGATGGACATTTATATTTCGAATCGACCTTAGTATGCTTCCTAAAACGCTAATTTTCATCTTGTTGAAATTCAGAGCGGTGTCCTACAGGTTTCAATGTTAGGCCCATTACTATTTATGTTATATATCAATGACATCTGCCGGGTCTCTAAATTTGCAAACATGACATTATTTGCTGATGATACAAACATTTTCTTCTAATCAGATGTAATCGCAAATTCATTCCATACTAACATTTCTTCCGATCTGAATAAATTTAATGACTGGTTTGCTGCCAATAAACTATCACTAAACATTGACAAAACAAAACTAATTGTATTGCTTTTAACACTTCCCGAAATGTCAGCTGGGATAACGATATTACCATGGGTGGTAGTATTCTTAAAAAAGTTTATACTAGTAAGTTTTTAGGTGTTCTTGCTGATAATAAACTTTCATGAAGCGAGCACATTTTTACAGTGTGCAGGAGAACTGCGAAAAGTATAGGGATTTTATCAAAATTGAAATACCTCTTACATACATATATTCTTACAGCTCATATTGAAGACCCTCTACTTTGGTAGTTCCCCATATCTCATATTGTCAAACTAATTGGTCTGGCACTCTGGCACAAATGACACTCTGTATCCGCTTACTATACTACAGAAGAAAGCCAAGTTTACATGCTGTACCTCGCGTTAAGCCGATATGGGGTTTTCCGAAGACTTCCTTCCACTTTGTATATATGCACGTGATACAACAAAATAAATTCCATTTCTAATACAATATAACCAATCTCCGAATCACACACCAAAAGAAAAACGGAAACACAATAAAGGCACAATACTCAATACACAAGCTAAATAGGCATAATACAAAAAAATAGGAATAGCATCAGTCAAGCTTAACCTCCCAGTCATTCTTACAACCCCATCTTTGTCGAACTTTGGATACAAGGCGCTTATCTGACTTTTCGTGCTGACTCCCTGACCCGTTTCCAAGCTCTTCCTTTCATCTTTAAACTCCTTCCTTTGAGCTTGTCTGATCAAGGCAATTTTTGAATACCTAGGTTACTTCTACTTCTCTATCCTCCATTCTTGCTCTGCAATTTGTAATTATTCGACTCACATAAACTAGCACACGTACCAGTCTACCCCGCTTAAAGAACCTATTTGGATTCAGACGCTAATTATCCTCACAGTTCGTAGGCATTATTCTACAGAGAAAAGAAACCCCGGTCCACTTCACCACATCTCCGCTCATCTACTGAACATCTTCTCGATGCTACATCAGCAGAATTTTGCTTGGAAGGAATATACCTCCACTGCTCTGGATTTGTATTATCCTGAATCTGGCCCATCTTATTTAAAACAGAAGGTTTGAAATTTCAGCTCCGACCCCGGATCCACCAAACCACGTCCATGCCGTCACTCTAGAAGAATGCATACTTAATGCAATAGCACAAAACTATGGCTACTGACATTGTCAACTTAAAACACAGAACTGCACCTAACAGCTCCAGTCTGGGTATGCACGTTGACTTTAGAGGGGATCCCCTAGTTTTCGCAGCAACCAATGCAACGTTAACCCTCTCACCAGTATCACTCTTTAAATAGACCACATCCCCATATGCATCGCTGGATGCATCAACGAATGTATGTAATTCCTAACCTTGTTCCCCATGAGGGCATGAGCATCTCTCTACACTTATGTCGCTCAACTTTTGTAGATCTGTTTACCAACTGATAACCCTGTTTATAGCTCTTCTGGCGAGACTTCATCCCAATCGAGCCCACTCGCCCAGATATCTTGCATGATAATCTTCACTCTTGTAATTACAGGAGCAATGACCCACAGTGGATCAACGACAGATTCAATTTTACTTGAAACACCCTGTTTTGTAAGCTTTTGTTCCTCATTTTGCCCCTTAGACTTATCCTAATCAGCTTGCCAAACCAATCCCAAAGTGTTGATTGAGGGTAACTCACTTTCTGCCAAATGAGTTGTTTTGCTCTGTGTTCCTGCGGAATGACTGTCAAAGCCTCTTTTGAATTGGAAAGCTTTTTTCTGGCTTTCATCCCAGCTTTCTCCCATATACATTTTAACAGATGGTAAAGCTCTTTACCCAGTTCTCCATTTTCAACTGAATCTATGCTATCATTTATGTAGGTGTAATTTTTGACAGTTTCCGAAGCAAAAGGAAACTCCTCCTTATTAACATCAACATTGATTTGACAAACCTTCTCAGCTATGAATGGAGAAGCATTTATCCCAAACACCAACCTACAGAATTAAAAAACCTCAGAATCAGAACTGTCATTGAGGTCTCGCCACTGGAAACACAGCATAGGCCTATCTTTTTCTTGCACTCCAATTTGTAGGTACATGTATGATATGTCACACACTATTGCTACTTTATTTTTTCGGAACCTCAAGAGCACCAAAAAAAGCTCATTATGCAACTTAGGCCCAGGACTAATTGCATCATGAGTCTTTGCAGCAGCATCATACACTATACGCACCTTTGTTGTTTCTCCATGTAAGATTACCACTGTAAAGTGGGGCAGAAACCACTGAATATCTGGAATATTTTCACTTGGTTCTACTTTCCTTACATAGACTACCCCTTTTCCACATAGTTATCAAAGTATTTGTATACCGTGCCTAGATCCTTATTTTTGATCATTTTTTTCTCTACGTAAGTCGTTTTACTGCTGAATCATAGTTATTTTTTGTTAATTCTGACGTTGTTTCATTCTATGGTATGCTGACAGAATACCTGCTGCCAGATGCATGATTAGCTTCTACCAAAGACTCTGTTACTAATTCATCTGCGTGTTTTTCCTCTGCAGTATAGAATTTAACATCTTCGTTGAGCCCTGATGACCTCCCAATACTTTCTCATAAATTCCTCCGTGTCCTCTATTATTTTAGGGCATTTGAAAGTGTTAGCATACAAGGATTTTGTCATTGTCCGAACTTAAATTCTGCTTTGCGCTGTGACTACTGTAGGCCGAATAAGCAATTTCACGCCAGACTGCCCGTGGAACCTCCAATGTGTTATACGTGGATATGACCGATTCGAAACAATAGAAAACGAAAGACACGTTCGCCCTAAATACCGCATTTTGTTTGTAAACCGAATATTGGCATAAGGTTCTCATTGATCAAATGAGCTGAAATTTGTCCCCAAATTTAGGAATGCTTACATATTCAATATACGTTCGAACTAGAATTTTACGTCGATCCAAACAAAAGTTGTAGGAGTTCAAAAAGTTAAAAATTGTGTTGAAAACCGAATTTTTAGGATGAGCTCCATTAAAAAAAAAAAAATCATATTTTCATCGAGAGAATTTGGCATAACATAGATCG
>JAODUJ010701533.1:0-13749 GCA_027564615.1 Psolus chitonoides | reverse complement strand
GGCAGCGCCCTGCTTGATTTCTATGAGCATTCAAATTGGAATATCTCGAAAAGTGAATAATATTTTTGGATGATATTCGGTGAAGATGTTCACGTGTTAGTCTTCCATTTAACATTATTATTTCATATTCGAAAGTTCAGACTTTAATTCTCCTTTAATGACATAGATGGTATGAATCATAGGCATATCACATCACTAATATTCCGATAATCTATTCAACAGATACATATAAAGTTTTTGAAAGCACATGTTAGAAAGGTTTATTATTGGTAGACCAAGTTAGACCTACTAACGCCACCTCCAGTAATCGATATTAACGTTTTATTTGTAATTTGCAGCAGTATATGAGACGCTTACACTGACAATGGAAGTGACTTCCAAGTGGAACTAAGTACTAATCGTAAAGTATCGGTCGCGACCAAAAAAATCAAGTGGGTCGTCAAACTTTGTTAAAAGCGCTAACATTGATCGGTCCATACATTTTATGATTCCGCCAGCAACAGATTGCTTCAAAATCTATCAACGTTGTCTTGCTATCAATGCTATGTCATTTGTGCCAAATGTGCCACCCATAGGCCAACGATCGAACGTTGCAACCCAAATATTTGTGTTTCTCATAGGTGTTTCTCATCTCCTCTTTTTTGTGCGTTTATTCCTCGTTCTGGCATCTGATATCATTTTTACCGAATGTGCTGCTCAGTGGCCTAACGTTGGGTCAGGGGGCCCCGGCTCCCTGGTCCAAAGGCCCCCTAAGTAGGGGGCCCAGAGGCCGCCAAATGCCACCTGGAGGGGCACGAGAGTACGGTATTCTTCCAATCTGGGGGAGGGGGAAATAACGTTTGCCCGAATTTTGGAACCTTGCCCGAATTTCCGGTCTAACACGGTGTACACAAAAAGTGTATAATGCTACGTATGCCCCAATATAAAATATGATATTACAGCGCGCGAAGTCCGCCAAAAAATTGAGTTATTTCATCTGAGAATCATATTCGGGCAACAGATTCGGTCATTCGGGCAAACATTTACATTCCGAACTGTATAAATCTCATTAACACTATTTGCAACAGAATTCCCATTCCCCATTCTGTCCGAAATATGAGGCGGCTGCCCGAAAAATTGCCGAATTGCTCGCAACTGGGAGGGCAATTAAACCCCGGCCGTACGCCTATGTGGAGGGGGTCCAGTATAGCCTATATCACAACGGCATAGGCCTATCGGTAATCGCGCGCAGCGCGAGATTTTTTTGGGCCAAATATAGACTAGAAATACGTTCTTGCATACGTTCTTCGTTTCTCAGTAAAAACTGGGTCCTCCGGGCCCCAACATCGCCTTCTTTTTTACTCTGCCGCTGGGGCCCGGGGCCCCCGGCTCAGCACCGTCCGAACTCATAGTAATTACGCCACTGCGCCAGCGTCTACAGAAGGCCACAAAGGAGAGCCTGGCAAAGTCCGCCTCCATACGCAACCCTTGAATGTCACACTTCACAAGGGGGAGGCAAGGCCTCGGCCCTCCCAACTCCTCCATCAAAAACCAGGCGGCATCTATTGTTCCAGATGTGTCTGCTGATGGTAGCGGCAATCAATAACAGCATATCCCGTACCTCAACTGGGCATACAGAGGGCGACAAACAATATAGAACAAAATCACGGCCAATAGCCCACTGTGTGCAGCCAGTAACGCCAACAACACAGGACTGGAACCACTCCCACACCAACCCAACAACATTCCAGCAAAAGGTGCATAGATGCGATGGCTTTACAGCCAGCAAGTCTCCACCAAGTAGGCGAAACTGATCGGTGATGAGGACCCCATGCGCAATCCTCCACGCCAAGTCTCGAAGACGACTATCAAATAACTTACAGCAAACAGACCGCCACATATCTGGAGAAACAGCGGTCTGACCAGCCGACGGGGACACAGGCGCGAGCATAGAACAAAACAAAAATGGTTGCAACGTAGAGGGAGCCACATTTGACAAAACTTGTGGCCCTCCCTCTTTTTTAATTATGCACAGAGGTGGGAAGCCTTTGGCCGGTTGTTGGAAAAAATACCGGGCCAATAAGAGCGGAAAAGAAAATCACCCCAGAGTCTTACAAAAAAAGCAAATGGTAACGAAGGATTCTCAAACGCAGTGAAAACACCTTTTAAAAGGAGAACACGTAGCTTGGATGGAAGGTGAACCATTCCAAGCCCACCACACAAGGGGGGTTTATACAATACAGACATCTTTACAAGGTTTGGTTTACGCTTTCCCCGAATAAAATCTAAAATTATCCTCTCCAATCGCAGCAAGGCCTGATTCGTAACGGCAATC
The DNA here is from genome assembly GCA_027564615.1 of Psolus chitonoides. NCBI lineage: Eukaryota > Metazoa > Echinodermata > Holothuroidea > Dendrochirotida > Psolidae > Psolus > Psolus chitonoides. The sequence goes on along the minus strand of JAODUJ010701533.1, from coordinate 11,435 downwards.
ACAGTACCAGATGAGAGGAACAATAAATATATTAACAACGGTGACCTTCCCAGGAAGAGAGAGCCACCTCCTACTAAAATTGTCAGCCTGGCCTCCACCGATTCTATCCAGGTCTGACAACACTGCTGACCGCAGCCAGTAAGGACTCAGTGTCGGATGAAGGTGACCGTCTTTGACTTCTCTCTTTACATACATTAACTAGCACTTAGAGAACCACAGTTAAGTCCGATTAGAAATCATCATAATTAGCTATTCTCTTAATTATTCTTAACACATATATAACGAATCAGGCCTTGCTGCGATTGGAGAGGATCATTTTGTGTGGTGGGCTTGGATCGGTTCACCTTCCATCCAAGGTACGTGTTCTCGGTGACCTTCCCAGGAAGAGAGAGCCACCTCCTACTAAAATTGTCAGCCTGGCCTCCACCGAATCTATCCAGGTCTGACAACACTGCCGCAGCCAGTAAGGACTCAGTGTCGGATGAAGGTGACCGAAGTCTTTGACTTCTCTCTTTACATACATTAACTAGCACTTAGAGAACCACAGTTAAGTCCAATTAGAAATCATCATAATTAACACATATATAACAATTTAAACATCGTTATACACTTAATCATTCCGGAAATTAACATGACTTTGTATAGCTTTGTTATTCTGCAATGCTTTCATCTGATTGGCTGAACAAGAATTTCACACACTGTTGTGTAGATTTAGACATACACCGGTATTGTGTAGAATTGTTTACACAACAAAGCACATTTTACACACTGTTGTGTAGAATTGGACTTACACTGGTGATGTGTACACGTTTCTACACATGTTTTTTTTAAGTGTAGTGGGCCCATCTTGCGACTTCTCCACGACTTCTCACAATTTCCCACGAATTCGGCGGGAGAAGGTACGACTTTCTGCGATTTCTTGCGACTCACAATTTTGGGTTATACACCATACGATTTCATCGCGATTCTTATTGACTACATGTGACTTTTTGAGCGGGTCTTATGAACAGCAGGGTTGTAGTGATCTACATTTTCCGGGGTTTTGTTTATTGGTTATTTTGTTTATTTTGAGATGAATTTTATCAAAACTGGTGATACTTTGGGGGTGGATGTCCAGGGTGACCCTACTATGGTTATGGATGCCCAGATTGACCCCTTGCTACTGCAACAATCCTACTCTTGCGTAGGCGCAGGATAATGAGGGAGTCTGTCAGGAATAGGCGGTTTTGAAGGTGGTGGGTCAGGCGCCGCCTAATGTTCGGCCACTTTACGGAGCCTTAACCCTATAGACCATGTCTGGGTCGTATGTGACCCCAGCTCTTTCCCTAGCCACGACACGCTCGAAACTGCAAGTAGCGAAGGGATACATCGAGCAGGGAGATGCAGGGGCGCTGAGGCGTGACGCTACCGGAATGTCGCGAAAAATATGGGCTGTCTTAGACGCCTCCTCGGCCATTGTTGCTCACATTCCCAATTATTGTTTTCCAATAACAGCCATGGATTAAAGAGTTAATAAAGAAACTCACCGAGGGGTACATTTCGGGGTATGTTGCCTTCCAAAGGGTGTGAGAAGTCGTGAGGGCCACGACTTCTCACGACATTGATGGAGAATCCGCAAATTTGTTGAAGATGTTCCAAACTGGCCGACATCAACCGAGTTCCTACGAATTACCACGACTTCTCACGACCCACCCTTGCACATCATGCGACTTTTTCACGTCGTGACGTAGTCTTCAAACATCTTGAGAAATCTTTAGAAGTCGTATGTCAGAAGTCGCTTGATGGGCACCGTGTGTGTGTGTGTTAGGCACCGTCCATCCAATGTTGGATGTCGCCCTCTACAGGCAATTTCTTGCCCACGGGATTTCAGCCATGTTCTGACGCGCTGGCAAGGCGTGTTGGGCACCGTGCCCAAAATCAAATGCGGCCCATAGCATTGTCTTATGCGCTGCCAGCGAAGCCTCCGTGAGGAAGGAAAAGAGGAAACATTGAAGGGAATACAGTATGTGGCCGCCAGCGTTATTTCTTTTTCCACTTCGATATGGGCATTTCGGTTCTTCAGGAATTTACAAGATCGTTTCAAAATCATAGTCAGGGTTAGAATAAGGGTTAGGGTCGGCTTCCCCATGGGAATAGAGCTGGTTCTTTAATAATCCGGCGTCCAAATTAGGTGAAAATATTCAGGAGTTAGTTTTTGAAAAAACGTCACATGATTGGATTCCGAAGATTTGATTGGTCACATATCGAAGTGGGAAAAAAATCTCGAGGCCCGCCATATGAAAGATTGACCTGCTAACCATAGCAGTGTGGCACCCAAACTCAAAAAGGTTGACGTCCACCCCAGGCCTAAATGATCAAGCCGTGCATGGATTGCGCAATTTATCGTAATATAAACGAAAGGCGTAAAATATACCTGGTATTTTCTTACAACGAATTTACTACTATAGCCTTTCCGCTTCACGATCCTCGTCATGACCTATATACCTTTCATTCAACATGTGTGCCAAATGTTCATTATAATAGCAAAGCTGGAAAAACCACAACACGTAGCGTTTTCAGGTGTTCGTGATTGGCTTATTGAGGGCGGTAGGCGGCAGGAGGCATGGGCGGACCCAGGGTTTGGAGGAAGGGGGGAGGGGCTTATTCATATGGGCGAAACCCTCATATGAGAGCGCCAAAGGTGCAGCTACGTTGTGGGTGGGCTGTGGGATCTCCCCGGGGAAATTTGGAAAAAAGAACCCATATATTTGATTTCCCTGGTTCTGAAAGCCCTACAATCATAATTATGACAATGATTTTATTCTTCAAGTCTGTGGAAAGTAGGGGGCGGGGAGATCGGGCCGGTTGATCCCCCACCCGGATCCGCACCTGGGAGGGAACGGGAGTGGATTAATTGAGGAAGTCTGGTCATGCATTTCTACCAATATACTTTAGTGGCAAAAAAGCTGGCAATTTCATAGAAATGTCACTCTACATTTACACTGGAGTAAAATGAAATTATTCGAGAACGAAAAAAAATTAGAATCACAACTGCCCGCAAAAATTGTTAGTTATGGTTGGATTTTCATCTTTTCAAATTTATGTTTTTTTGGTGTCCAAGCGCATTTGAGTAGTCTGTGAATGTAATGCGCTATGTAAGTGTAATTTGTATTTGTATGTGATTTCCCTCTTATAAGCGAAGGTCCAAATGCTCAAATCGACACTCAGCTTGCCACATCCGTACTAACTAAGCACACCAAGTGTTTGCTATAGTTTTCATCATAGGAAACCATATTTCAGAGGTGTGCTCTCGAAAATTTGCTGCAGTCACCCTGAAATCCACGATGGCGGCCAAAATGGTCGCCATTTTGACCTATTTTAGTTTTTCGGCGATATTTTCCTCATGGAAGATCAAATCTCCTCAAGTGGGATATCATATGAAAGCTAATAACATGGTCTATTAGCTGATATTAAAATAGTTATATTGGGTTGTTATGTCAGAAAGTAGCCCAAAAGCCGTTTTTTGAGCAATTTTCTGGCAAAAATTGGAAAATTAGACGGACTCGAACCCCAATATTTCACTAATGCTTCCACCTAATCATTTCGTATTCTACACAAATGTGACCATATACAATATGAATGTGCCATGCAATTTGCGGATGACTAGCATAAACAGTCTTTGAGTTATGGATATTCGAAATTCCTTACCCAGAAATGTCAAAATAGGTAAAAAACAAAAAAACAATTTTGACTGTCCTGAGCAAGGTTCCGAATAAACAAACCGTTATACAGCATGCCACAGAGGTCCGAACTGAATACACATTTTCTTCTGGGAGATTGTAATAAGGATATCGTTTCTGAGGTATACTCCCAAATTGTGCACACCTTGAAATCCAAGATGGCGCACAAAATGGCCGCCATTTTCATCAGCTATGTTTTGTCAGCAGTGTCACTCAAGACTAATGTTCCGAACTAAGATGTTGTAAGAGAGAGGCAGGGATTTTCCCATCTACTGATGCGCATTTCAAAGAGCTTTAATGCATACTTATACCAATCAATCACAAAATTGTATTTATGTTACTTATGGTATCATAAGTACACATTCATAAGTATAGTTCGAGATGGTGGAAAATTATACGACTGGATGTTTGCCATTTGCATTAGTCGATACATCTGATGCACGTAGCAACTGTACAGGTGCTCCATCCATCTGCAATGACGAAAAAGTAATGAATACATTTTAGGACAAAACAGTTTCCGCGTTTCTATGTGTTGTATTTATTTGTTTAAAATGATCATCAAAACCTGAGTGTGACTAACGTTCTGTGCATTCCCAATAAATGTGACAATCCATTATAATATTTCGGGGAATTGAACATACTTGTAGAATAGCCATTTCAAACACTTTGCTTTGGCAGTAGGGACATCGTTTACGGCCATCTCCAATGGGAGAATATGCCCAAAGATGGCTCTCCCGTGGTCTAGTCAATGCACTGGGATTAAACTTTTCTAAGAACTATTTACAGAAAATCGTTTATTTGTCTATATTTGCCAATTTGAGCAGTTTATATGGCAGCTACAGATGGTAAAACAACTTTCAACAGGGAATTTTTACTCAAATTTCGTTAAGATAGCTCTTTCCACAAAGTGAATGTTACCTTCCAGTAGGCTCGATTTCACCCAGTGGTGACCTTGCTGCAATCACCAAGACTCTCCATAGTTTGTAATGGGTTTTTACGAGCATGCATTGGGCGATCGCCCAGTCTCTCTTCCTATGTCCTCAAGGCAGCTATATTGTTATGCCTATATATACTTACCTAATATAGTCATATTCTGTGTCAGTATAGGAATCGGAAGCTGTATCCAACTCTTGGATATCAGGAGGATATGAACTATCACCGGGCACATCTTCATCCGGAAGCAAATCGACATTTCTAGTACCAATTTCTGTGCATCTTAGTCCATTCTGTTTGCACCTGCATTGATTAGATTTGCAGTCAGTTTTGCATCCGCAGCACATTAATTCCAGGACGACAGATTGCGCAGGTTCCACATCCATACAATCGATTTGGATGTCATTTGAGACAAACCATCCATGGCCATGTGGAGAAGGCATTGTGTCTTCCTGTTGGATACAACTCCTATTTAGGTATGCCTGGTGGTTGGCTCTCCGTATCATTTTCCTCAGAGCATCCTTGCATGGCGGGAGTTTTGATGGATTTGATGTCCCCGAAATGAACATTCTAGCTCGCATTTCATCGACATTGTAGTTGGAAGGGGTGTGAGCTTTTTCGTTCTTGCATTGAAGTTATAAAGTATACAGGCTGCTCTCTCACAATATGTGAACACCTCTTCGGATGGCCACATACTCCTACCAAGGGATGTCATTGCATTGCAGAAGGTGGCATCGACATTGTGTAGTAACCACAGGGCACTTACTTTTTCCTTTCCCTTGAAGGCAGCTGTACTATCGCACCCTGTGAATGGATGAGCCCCAATCAGACCTTCACATGCTGACTTGCCAAGTTTGGATCCAATGGCTGTGACATTGATGTACATATGTTGGATGCAGTCCCTGTGAGGAATATACACTTGCTTGAAATCCACCCAAGTTCACACGCAACAGTTGCTAAAACCATAACGTCAGTATCTTGAGAACGGATTATCACAACATCTGGCTTGGGAACTTGACAAGATGCGTAAGATGCATGCAATATAAGTCGTTGATCGGCCTCCTCCATGACGTATTCCAACTCTGGAATTTATCGACATTGCATGATACCTCCATTTTCATTAAATGCATAGCATTTGGAGCCTAATGTGGCAAAGAGGACGTGTTTGCCTAAAATACTTGCATAATTCTGCTGTCTCCACTTTTCTGATCAAGAACTCTTTCAATGACTCCTTGAAATTCCCACCCCTTAAAGCCTTCTTCAGTTGTTTGTCAACACGTTGGTCCGCACTCGTAATTGTTGTTGCGAAGCTCCCTTCAGCCGTTTCCGCTCTGGTACACCGCTCAGCATTCTTTAGGGATACGGCAGGATATGTATCACATACCCAATGAATATGGGTGGTGTTGCTGGCCTGTAACTGTGTTTCATTATGATTTTCAGAACCATTTTTGCCAGATCTGCGAATATGGCATTTTGAGTAAGTTTCAGTGCTTGTTTCAGAGCCATCGCATCCAAAATAATGACCTGCTTGGTAGCCATGTTCGGTGCCTCCCCATGATCAACTAATTGTTCCAGTTCATGCATCAGAACAGACTTTGATGTCTTTACTAGCCCACCATATTCAGTTGCTAGAGAGTAATGCAGAGGCTCGAGCGGGTATTGGAGAACTTCGTAGATATTCAACCCTCGACTCATAGCTATGACTGACATATTATGGAACAAGTCCCGAGTGTACCGTAGTGTAAAATGTACGAGCCTTCACTGAGCGCTCCTTCGGTTTACTCATCAGTCGTGGCAGAATTTCGTAGTGCAAGTTTCGGACACGTCTCATCACACTGCTTCACTGGCACATCTCCAAGAGTCGACGTGGGTGCTTGGCCATCTGTCAAATCCTCATGAGCAACCGATTCGTCGCTGGTGGTACGTGGCACCTGCAATCTCTCCGTTACAAACTGCTAGAGTGATGATTCTCCTTTCTCGTGAGCCTGTAGCATGTCCTTTGCAACTTCTTCCGATGCTCGTCTACCAGAAGAAACATGACACAGAGGACCATCGTCGGTAAATGGGTTGTTCCATTTCAAAACAGTGTTCATGATGACCTGCACCTTCCCTTCATCCTTTGCCACCCGTGCTTTGCCAGCATAATCAGACATGTGCGATTTGTCTTTCGGATCTGCGTTGAGAATAGCAATGCGTCGCACAAACTCCGCCCTTTGAGTTGACAGGAGTTCCCATTTGATTGTCGCTGCATGCTTCATACTAATGTCAGCTATTCCTCCGGGTGACTTAGAGTCTCGGTTGACTCCCATCTCGGTCTCTTGGTCGGCCGGTACCCTATCGAATGGGTTGGTATTGCTCTTCTGTATTGTGAACCCTCCTACATTCTGATTGCAGATGCAATAACCAATCACCCGTACGAGATGCTCTAATATGTCGTAAAAGTATGTCTATAATCGTGATGTACATCGACCAGAACATTCCATTTTGGCCAAGAGATGTGACATATTCATCGTAGAGCTGAGAAACCTCATTGAACGTTGCGGACTCAAGAAGCCTGTCAAGCACGGCTGCATCAATGTTATGTCGCAATTCACTGACACCCAACTTCAATTGTTCATACAACCGATTTTCTTGCAACTGCTCAATGAAAGCCATGAAACGAAGTCGTTTGAATGCTTCTGCCGCGAGAGAATGTGCATATACACCTCGCTCCCAATGCTCTCCTCGTAACACTCGATCCACTGATACTTCGGTAAGAACACCAGCCTCAATGGAAATATCTCTCAGCCCTGCACTGCCGAATATAAATCCTGGACATGCAAGAAACCTCATTGCAGTATGAAAAGGTCCCTGATGCAGTAGTATCCTGCCCATCCTTGGGTCCGTGGCACGCTTGTGTAAAATGATCTGGATTGCTTCAACCCATATTCTCATATCAACTGCAACTTGTACAGAACATGAACCGTTGCCATGTGAGGGGTTCATAACCTTATATGTCATCTCAACAGATTTGCACAAGAATGTATAGATTACATTATTATCTGGTGGTTTGTGTATAGTTTGACAGTGTTTCTCACAGAAGAATTATGGATGCAACTGTTGAACCCTTTCCCCCTAGGGACCTGTTGGTCACGAGCTTCCACATTGCCATTCAAGTTGGCAATCATTCTGGTCAGCTTCCATGCCAAGTCTGTAGCTTCCTCTTTTTCTTTTATGTTTGTGTTCAATGTAGATATTTGTAGATATGTGTATGGCAGCATTCTTGTAACGAGGTGGGTCAGTTTTCTTACTGATAATGATAAATGTCTCAATTCTGTCTCCGTGGAGTTTAATGGATCTGCGTTTTATTTTCAGCTGATAGCTTGGGTTCGTATCATCTGCGTGAGGTGGACCAATATTCGTTCCCGGTAGACTCGGCTGAGCCATGTATACTGTATCCTGTAGTGTCATGAACTTGTAGAGCCCCAGAGAAATGGCCTCGATTCGCAACAACCAGAGGCACTGGAATGGCACTGGAAACCTTGGCCGTACCACTCGGCTATCACGCAACCTCTGAATTATTCATTTTCTAACCATCAAATGTATGGTAAATTGGAACGAGAAAGAATATTCTGAAAGATAAAGAACAGAAAAATAGCCCTCTGTACCGAAATCTTAGATAAACTTACCAAAAAAAAGCTGTAGTTAGTTGTCATTAGATGTCACGTTCGTACTCGACATTCGTAGTTCAACGGTCCGGGTTGCCAAATCGCTGTGTTGGCATACGGCCGAGTTATAGGCAATTTGGCCCTTTCGTACTGAATTGGCACAGTTATTACAATCTTTTTTTGTTGAAACAGTTTCAAACTATTCTGAGTGCAACATTTATTTTCATAATCCTTCATTTGTCAGTAATGTCCTACGCGCATGATTAGGAAATAATCCAGGCGTTGAATGGTGTACGGTGGTGTGGGTAGGGGACCGGACCGGCAGTGCCGAATGGGAGAGGAAGGGGTGGAGGGGGAGTTGCTCACAGGCGCAGATTCAAAAGGGGTGCAAAGAAAAAGGTGTGGGTCTGTACTGTTTGAATTTGCGCGGGAGGGGTGCTATTAATCAAGTTTGCACAGGGCGCTGATATATCGTACCTTTTTGCTGATTTTTGAAGATTAGAAGTTACAAATTTCAAAATCCGGTAACTCGAGAACGGCATGGGCTATTCATCTGAATAACGATATGACATTTGTATGATATATGGTCAATTTTCTGGAAAAATTCAAATGGATTGGATTCAGCATTAGTGAAAAACTAGGTTCAAAGTTCTTATCATAATTCTGTTTTTTACTTAAAATTGACAGAAAAATTTGTTTTTCGGTAATTTTTGCTAGGAATAATCAATGAATCTCCTTGAAATAGACATCAGTATGTTGGAAAATGTTGATAGCTTACATATGACTTCTTACTTGAGGAGAGTTGACCTTCCATGAGGAAAATATCTCCGAAAAACTAAAATAGGTCAAAATGGCGGCCATTTTGGCCGCCATCTTGGATTTCAGGGTGACCGCAACAAATTTTTGAGAGCACATCTCTGAAATATTGTTTCCTATGATACAAACTATAGAAAAAAGTTGGTGTGATTAGTTAGTACGGATGTGGCAGGTAACTCGGAAACTAAGCATGATATTTGACTTTGGACCTTCGATTATTAGGTCCACCATTGGTAGCCTACACTCAAGGCTGTGGTTATGATATCTTAGTAAAGCCCGCGAAAATGCCGGTAGCGATTTTGATGATAAGTCAATGTTATATATTGGTACACAATAGGCGACACACGATATATTGAAACAATTGAAGGAAAATAAACCATGGACTTTTCTTTATGGAATATGAAGCAGAATTGTATGGTAAACATCTTCCCAAATTTGTATCAAAAAAGCTTGTTTCAATCCCGATTTATCCATCTTTGAATCTTAGAACAGGAGGCTGCCATTTATGTCTGATATAAATGAAAACATACTTGATGAAGTCAAATTATGAAGTCATACGCACACCAACGGCAATTATTGTAATGTATTTTATCGTTTTCTCGATGTGTAATTCTCCGATTGAACATCATATTTCCAACTTTTTGTGTTAAATTACTGAAGTGCAATACGCAAATATTCAATAACGATGATTTGATATCCCTTTGTGCACTCTGTTGTTACGATATTTTACAACCAATCATGAAGAAAAACATAGGGTTTTCATGTAAAGTGTGCAGGTAACATCACTATCTATATCAAAATGGCAGCTCCCATGCTCGAATTTTAAATTCAAATATCTCAGTGAGTAAACAATATTTGTAGCTGATATTTGGTGAAGATGTTCTTCTCAAGTTGCTCTTTCATCACATATTAATAATGTGGTTTTAATTTTATCGGAGTTCAATTCTCCTTTAATGTTTCCTTTCGTCAGCCTACATGCAGAAATGAGAAAGTGTAAGCATCTGACTCTGCCTCAAGAAGCACGTGACCATCAATTGATATATAGTGTGACTGAGATACTTATGTTTCAATCCATCCAGGGTTTAATTCTGATTTAATGTTTTCTTTTGTCAGCCTACATGCAGAAATGAATAAGTGTAAGCAGCTGACTCTGATTCAAGAAGCACGTGACCATTGATTGGTATAGAGTGTGAATGAGATACTTATGTTTTATTTCATTCAGGGTTTAATTCTCCTTTAATGTTTTTTTTGTCAGCCTACATGCAGAAATGAGTAAGTGTAAGCATCTGACTCTGAATCAAGAAGCACGTGACCATTGATCGGTATAGGGTGACTGAGCTACTTAGACTGCTGACAATAACCGGTATAAAGTATATACATCAAATCGTATGCCTGAGTCGTCCCACTCCACAAACACGGCGTAAAACCCTAATCTGAAAAGGGCAAGTGAACTAGAACTAAGATTTTACCAACCTATTATTCAAACAGGAATGCACTATCCAATTAGCAAAATAGTGTCCTTGAAATGTAATAGCACCATGTATCAAACAACAAAGTGGTTAATATAACCACAATTGTTATGATGTGCCGTTTGTGATACTATTTTGTGCATTCAATATGTATAGGTTTGGTTATAAGTGTCGATATATATAGGTTATAAAGTCAATATTTATAGGTTATGTTATGACAAATTATATCACAAACAAGAACATTAAAATTAAAGATCATGAAATAGAAAGAGTTGAAGAGTACAAATACTTGGGCCAAACTATTAAGATGGAAGATTGCACAAAAGGAGAAGTAATGAGAAGGATAAATTCAGGGTGGAGTTGCTTTGAGAGGTATAAAGAAAAACCGTGTAATGTCATTGCGGAGGAGAGCATACAATCAGTGTGTGCTGCCCATAATGACATAAGGGGCAGAGACATGGAACACAACACAAATACTGGAGGGCAAACTTCAATCAGCTTAGAGAGCAATGGAGAGGCAAATGCTGCACATCACACTAAGAGATAGAGTAAGATGCTGCGACATCAAACTGGAGAAAACGATATAATAGAGAAGTGTAAAGAGTTGAAGTGGAGATGGGCTGGACATGTGGCTCACGGAAATGACAACAGTGGGTAAGTAGACGGACCGATTGGCAACCAAGAACAGGAAAGAGAAAGAGAGGCAGGCCAAAAAGGCGGTGGAGATGATCTAACAGCTCATATGGGTGCGACATGGGCGAGACATAAAGAGGTATGAAGATCGGAAATCTGGAAGTAGTGAAAAGCTCATGGCTCCACCGGGATTCGAACCGCGGACCTCTCGCTTTACG
>JAODUJ010700422.1:0-13752 GCA_027564615.1 Psolus chitonoides | reverse complement strand
GGGGTTAATCAACGGTCTATCGTGCATTATCCACAGTATAATCCACGATTCGGGGGATAATGCTATCGCTGGATGCATTATCCCCCGATCGTGGATTATCCTGTTGATAATGCACTCTAGATCGTTGATTAACCCCTAATTCAATTCTGAACACCGTGCCTACAGATGTCAGTTGGTACTATTTTTAAGTCTTTGGTATGACCCGGCCTGGAGTCAATCTCCGGACCTCCCGACAGTGGCGTAACTCATATGGGGTGCTACCTCGCTACAGTATGGGGCCCCTGGCTGGCTCCGGGGCCACTTTGACTTTATAGTAAGAAATCTTCACACTAGGTGTCAGCAAAATTTGACTTTTGCCATATTTGCCAACATGAAAAGGTACTTTTCAGTTTAACCAACCCAAATGCATTTATTAGCGTTTCACACGATTGCGTTATTCATTAACTTATTTATTCCATTGTTTTAATTAAATTTTCATAAATAATACAAATGGCACGGGAATGGTATAGGTAAGAACAGATGAAAAATAAAGCATTTTACGTCCAATAGTATATAGTCATGAATGTGTTTAATCTCAGTTTATGTTTTACGAATTCGTGCTTGGGACTACTCATTGAGACATACAACTGAAAGGAAGCGTAACTATTAGTTAGAACCCTTGATGCATTAACCGTGCAAACAACATTATATTGAACGCTGAGAAGGTATTCATAACCATACATACCATACCTACTAATTGCAGGCCTAATAAACTTACGGAATATCGGTGGTTTTACTGCTGCAGTCTTTATTTTGTAGTTTTTTCCTGGCTCGAGTTCCATATTGTAGACGTGACCCACCTATAAAAGACATAATTATAACTCAAATAGTTCATGAATATTACCATCGATCTATCAGTATGGTAAAGCTGACAACCGACGGCCGTTTTCTCAATATAGAAACGAAATAAAAAACATCGGAAAAAACACGAATCGCCGTTGATTTCTTTAATCACTGTTGTTTATTCGGTATATTACCTAACTCGTTTGTTCAAATCATGTAGAGTCATGTACGGACAAACAGCTGTTGCAGGATAAGGATACAAATACGATTGACCAATAACCAACCAGTGACCAATCCACGGATAGAAAATTGAATGGTGATCACGATGGCGCAATTTTTTTCTCCATAGCTAATTCAGTCATTGATTTTGTTTGTTTTTTGCATTTTGAGTGGCCATAACTCGATAACACAATGCGCTATTTTGTTTCGTTTTGGGGGAGGCTCATTGGATCCGCGCTGTTGAACTACTAAATATATGTCAGATTTACAAAAATCGTTCAGGATTCTACATTGACAGAGATACACCAACAATTGTGCGTTTTATTTTCGCTTTTATCCGCAAGTCATATAGACTTCCCGAAAATGTCATTTTTAGCTTCGGCGACGAAAATTAAAGAATTTATTGCAAAAAATAAGATATCGCAATTCTGATTGTAGATTTGAACTCTATGAGGTCTGTTTACCTAACAGAAATTTGGTTTGCGCGATTTCTGAAGTTTGGCGACCACCTTGGTTGTGATAGATTTAATAGAGTACCGGTCTACCGGAATCGGAAAGACAATTTGATGCTGATTACGTTGGTTGCAATCCGTTTCTTCATAGCTGATTCGGTTATTGGCGGTTTAAAATCCGTTAATACAAAATTCGTTGATGCCATTGTCGTTGACAACATTTACCACGTCACTAACAATTTCTACCACGTCCTTAACAACTTTTGCGTTGTTAACAACTTTGTCTACGTTGCCACGGAATTACTATGATACGCATTGCCGACCTTTCTCGCTGGTGACCCCCACCTCCTACCCTAATCCCTCTCGCTCCTTGACCCAATATCAAATTGCTATAATACGTACTACGGACCTTTCCCGCTTGTGGATTTCCCCCCCCCCCCCCTCCCCGCCACCCCCTGTTGACGTATTTCCAAATTGCAATGATGCGCATTGCCGACCCTTCCCGCTTGTGCACCCCTTCTCCTTGACATAATATAAATTACTATGATACTCATTGCGGACCTTTCCCACTAGTGGATCCTATGCAAGTTAGTGGGGAAGAAATACATTTGTGTGAATGTTCCCTGGGGCCAAATCCCGTGGATGGGGCCGTTTAACGTCTGTGCAGAAGTTTCGTGGAGTCTTTTCCCACTAGCGGATCCAGGCTGAGCCTTTTCCATCAGATGGGTACCACTGCAAACATGCGCCCATACCTCAGTCTCGTATGGCTATGACTATATATTTAACTCAACCACACCAGCACGAAACAGTCGTAGAAGTACGAGACAGATTTTACACTGTATCAATTGTTGATTACGTCATTATTGGTACCGTCACGCCATAGCACGCATTAGCTGGACTAATGCTGTGAGAGGTGTTACTCGATTTGCATGCATATTAGCTAGCTACTACTACATTTCCGGCGCGCTTCGCACGAACTAGCTGCACTGGTGTCGTGATAGTTTTTTTTCTTGGCTCATCTAGTATGCATGATAGCCACAATTTGCACGCGTTTCGCGCGCACTTTCGGTATTGATGCTCTGATATATTCGCATGCATGAAAGCTGGTTGACACGAACAAAATTGCGCTATGCGCGCGTTCTTCACCTTCCATTCACGCATTCTTGATAAAAAAAAATGTAATTAAAAAACTGTATCCGTTGTGGATTAAGTCATTGTGCAGGGCACCGTCATTTTTTGTTTTCAATAAACCTATAGTAGGAAAATATTACCGCTGTACAAGTGTCATCATCTCTGCATGTGTTTGCTGAGTCTGTTGCTAGAGGTTGTGACCGTTCTTGGTTGTTAGTTTCTGTCACAGAGCCTTGTGTTGCAATAGATTGTATTCCGACAACATATTGCCGTGAAGTTAAACAAATCTACAGATAAGAACACAATTATTACCTCAACTGGATCTAGCTGTACAAGTCTCATTCTATCTGTCTGCTCAGTGTCCGGTGCTGGAGGCTGTGAGAGTTCTTCATTACTGGTTTCGGTCACATAATCTTGTGTTGCGACAGATTTGATAAGACAACATATTATACTAGAGTAAAACAAGAGCAGCTGTGGTTCGTTTGCCGGATACATGACTAACTTCTGCAATTCTATATACTACCACTGCCACTGGAGTTATACAGATGAAATGATCGCTGTCCCTAGATGGCTGATGATATATCCTTTAGTAACGAGATTTTAACAAGATTATTATTATTATTATTATTTGTTTTTCTTTAGGGGTTAGGCATTGTTCATGTATTATATTGTCTAGCTGTATTTATGAACAAATCAACATTTTAGTTTATTTATTCAGTGCAAGCACCGTGGCATCCGTTGTTTGTATATTGAGTCGAGTTTTTATGAGACATTGTTATAAATATGATGATTTGCTATTTACACAGACGCAGAGTTGCATAAAGTAATTCAAATGGTAGCAGCTGCATAAATAGATGAACGTGCATAAAGTCGCCTACTATGATCAGCAAATTGAAACACGTATATACGTGTACATTAAAAGTTGGATACTATATAGACTGATTGACGACTGTGATTCGAACGATTATTTCATTTTGTTCAGAAGGAGGCCAGACAAATTTATTCCGAATGTTCGAAATTGCACGAATTCCATTCGTAACGTGGGCCGCTTCAACAAAGCGATGTGAAAATATAGTTAAAATTTAAGTATGAGGGTGGGGTTGGTGAAGAAGGTATGATAGGTAGGATAGGATGAAGAAGGTAGGATATAATTATTGGGGGTGTTCGCTGCTGGTGTCATCAACGTTGAACCCTGTTCCCGGAGGAATTATCCAACGAACAAGTATTAGCAACAGAATTCAGGAACTAGAAAAATGAGAATGACGCATCGAAAAGTAAAAAGTTATCCTATCACACAATTTAGCCTCGGCGGTACGTCAGAATGGCTTAGCGCATACTCCGGATAATATAAACAGTATGGGGAACGTACCAAGGATTAGCCGAAATAGATAGAATACTCATATTTGGAACAGCTTCTGGATGCGCAAATCCTCAGAAATGGAGCAGGGGGTTATTTATAATTCAACAGATGATGCTAATTTTCATGTTTCTCCAGACTGAATGTAGCCCGCCAAGCGGACGTATATTACTCCTGCACCGGCTAGCTGCATACGTAATATCACAGTCCGCGCACTTTGAAGTTGTTATCTTCTCGATTCGCGTACATAATTTACGCAGTGAATATTCATATCTGAGAACATCGTCATAATAAATATTCAAATAGGCTATTGTCAGTGGTCAACACCTAGTTTAGGATATCCTCATTAATATTAATCACGAGATTGAGAAAATAAATGTAATGTTTCAAGCTTTTGTTGGATGTTTTGTTTTTTGCACAACCTGAAAAAGATTCGGTTGTATTTAGCGCCTCTTCCTTAATTTGTCTGTCGGTTTAAGATGGCAATTGATAACTATAAAAACGCTGGTACATGCAGTTGGAAAACTAACCTAAGTTTCGAGATATCTTCGATTAAACAAGTGAACGAACATCCAGCTCCGGTGATGTGATGGAAAGTAGGCCCCTAGGCTAGGTCAACTCGACCTTTCGTTAAATTTCGAAATCATTCCTTTTCTGTAGGCTAAGTACAATTATAGGCTCCAGCGTAATGATTATCGTGTTGGGTTTTACTACTATAGGCACAGTTAAATATCCGTTCCATGGCCTAATTGGAGCCTAAGTAATAAACGAATAGGCAGGCAAGACTCAAGAAAAGAGGCGGGTGGGCAAAAACCAGGCGAAAACCTAGTACTAATACTACTGGTTCGAGTAACATCAACAGTAGTCGTGTTCAAAATGTCATACTGTTTCATGCATAACATTGATTGTCAGCGTCGTTATGTTGTTGAATGTCTTATGCCGTGCTAATGACGTGATTGGTCGAACTTAGAGTTCCCAAAGTTGAGCGTTGCTCTAACTAGCCTAGCCTAGACCACCCTACATGTGATTGGCGCATTATCAACTGGTCAACACTAGTACTACGAGTGATAATTATGATTGCGCAATCGGTGTTTATAAAATAACTTTTCTCTAACTATATCAATGAACAAAACCGTAATCATGTTGTAATTTAATAATAATGTTTAAATAAATATAGATGCGAGTTATTGTTGTTATGGATGAAAAAAATCCAGTAGCGAATATCATAAATATTTTCACTTCTTCGAGTCAGTTGTCCATAGATATTCAATATAATAGTAGTATGTTCCAGCTTCGCCTATATTCTTGCCAGCCAATTCGTACAATATGGTTCAAGCTTAGTGCCACTAATTTCCACACATGTTCACAATCCGACATGTGCATGTTCTAAGCTACTAACCTCCTAACACTAGTATACGTAAAGTGGGCAGCTGGGACAGCCAATTCGTACATTATGGTTCAAGATTATTGCTTTCCAAAACTTGTTCATTCATAAATCAGAACCAATCAGCAGTCGTCACAAATGAAGTTCATGAATATAGTGAAATAGGATCATAAATCATAAAATCTGTTATTGTTCGCAGGTGTTAGAGCAGGGATTCTTAACCTTTTTCGTCCCATTCCCCACTTTCCAATCAGCCACCCTAGGAATTTTCCCCCTCCTAAAATATATAAAAAGTGGCTTTCTCAATAGTTCACATTCAGAGCAAAGAGAATGCTTGTGACAACGATAATGACAAAAAGAAACAAGCTAAGTAATGCCAACACCAGCCTACTTATGAATGGCAACCAACATCATCACATCAGTGGTATTGGCATTGTTTTTGCATCGCAAGACCATCGATATCAGGGGTGGTGCAAGACAGGGCACGTCTAAGATCTGGCTCCACGACGAGCGTATTTCGAAACTTGAACTTTACATGAACGAGTGCAGAAAATCCTGCTTCGCACATGTATCTCGACGAACACTGAACAAGATGATCATTGCGTTCTTGGCCAGTCGGGGATATGATGTTTGAACGTTTGAACCGATATCCAAAACTCTTCCAGCTCGACGATTATGAACTGATCTCTCGTCGCAGAATCGTTCTGGAGTTCCACAAGCTCTTCTCGAAGTTCTTCTGGAGCCTCGGCTACATCACGCCAAAAAGGATTCCGGACCAGAGCACTTTCAATTCTCTCAGCATTAATGCCAGGGAAGTATACCTCACAAACTCGCCTTACAGGGTGGTCAGGTGCTCGTAAATCTCTTCGTCAATTTTGCGGGGAAGCGACAGCTCAGCATCCCCCACACAATCACTAAGACTTATAAAGGATGCAAAATTCCCCTTTCCCATACACCCGGCTCATCCACAGCTCAAGTTTCTCAACAAATGCCTTGATTTTATCTGACTGCACCAACACATGTTTTTCTTTTTTCCCCGAAGGTTTCTGTTCATGGTTCATTCAGTTCGCCTGAAGTATCGGCCAGATACGCCAGTCGAATTTGGAACTTGTTCCAAGTCCGAGTTCCTCCAACAGAGAGTCCTTTCCTTGCTTCTCGAGGAACTGATCAATCTCCACGAACAGCTTGAATACCCCGCGGAGCATGTTGCCCTATGACAACCATCTGACCTGCGTGTAAAAAAGCAGCTAATCATGCCCTACTTCTATGTCTTCACGGACTTGGCTGAACAACCTTGTGTTGAGAGCATAATTCTTGATAAAATTGACAAACTTGATGACGATTGACAGGTGATTTTTTTTAATTCTTTGGCAGGGTCACTACGGTTCAGTACAGTCACCACACTGTCAGATCGTCGAACTCGCGACACTAATCTTACAGAACTAGACTGAATAATTATTAAAATATACTGGACAGGATCGGCGATCCGCGTGTTAGACCATGCAGCCAACAATTACCCCCCTGTGATACCAAAATTACTCACCATGGGGTAAATACCCCAACAAATGAACGGATTGTGGCCTCAGCGCAATGTTATGACAAATGTTCATTAATACATAATATATTGCATGCAGTACCAAGCCAATTATATCTTGGAGTTTAGATTGATGAACAACTTAATTGGAAGGCACACATCACCCCAGGTAACATTTTAGCTATATACTGTATAAAGCTTCACTATAGTAGCCTATGAAAAGGTAAGACAACTCCAGAGGCTTACTTGTTTCACTGTGTGGTCACTCTAAAATTCCATAATATGCATAATTATGATAAGTTATATCGAACAAATATAATTTTCATATAAAAATAGCTCAGAACTAAGACGAAAGTATAGTTAAATTTGACTGTATCTCTGCATCTTTTGAGCCCGTATCTATCCGTAGCTATTGTCAGAAAATATATTCATTACTCTTGACTATTCATATATTGGATGGACCACACTAGATTTTGCATATGAATTTAGTGTGGTCACTCTAATGTGTCATAACAGTCAAGATTTATGAATATTTCCCTGACAAAACAGCCAAAGATAGACAAGTTCTGAGAAGATGCGGAGAGAGAAAGAGAGATAAATGAAATAAACATTATTTTCATCTCAGTTCTACGGTATTTTTGAATGAAAATAATATTTGTTACATGACAAATTATAATTTTGGGTATTATAGAATTTTAGAGTGACCTCACAGTGAAACGAGTGGGCTCTCGGAACTGTGGTTAGTTATTCGGTGATCCGTTAATTCTTCACTATAATTATTAGATTCCTGCAATTCTATATCCGTCCGTGAAAACAACAAGGTACGTATGGGAACGTTACCGTAGTACGTACATTAACAGTAACGTTAGAATAAAGTTTGAGCTCTTTGCTAATTAGTGGAAAAGGCGAGAGAATTCAATCGCTTGTAAAAAACAAAACATCAATAATGTCAGGCTCACGCCTGATTAAAACGTTAAACGTTAGTGTTTGCCCAAGATTCAGTTAGGCGTGTTGCAAGTGGAAAAGCTAATGTAGAATATTATCCAATAACTTGCTCAAATTGCGTCGAAACATGACGAATATATCATTTAGAAAAG
Organism: Psolus chitonoides; assembly: GCA_027564615.1. Taxonomy (NCBI): domain Eukaryota; kingdom Metazoa; phylum Echinodermata; class Holothuroidea; order Dendrochirotida; family Psolidae; genus Psolus; species Psolus chitonoides. The sequence goes on along the minus strand of JAODUJ010700422.1, from coordinate 5,756 downwards.
GCCTGTACGGCCATTTCCCGTGACTATATTCGACAATAGGCTATATCAAATGAAAATCATACCAGTCAACATGAAGTACCACGAGGTTAATTAAATTCACCTTTCCTGGAACGAACATTGCCGTGGCGTAGTGGTAGCGCGCTGCGCTGAAGCTTTACGGCGTTTTGCGATGCGAGTTCGAATCACGCCTCGTTCACTGGTAGTCCCGCCTCGTTCACTGTGTATATGACCGAGTGTCGTGGCCTGGCGGTTACAGCATATCCGCCTGTCACCCGGGAGGCCTGGGTTCGAGACCCAATCCGGGTCAGTTAACCGAAGACCTACCGCCTTGCCCTGGGGGTGTTGAAAGGCAGTTGTGCCAGTGAACCATGCACAGATCGCGTAAAATAAACCAAAAACTGTTTTTTCGGTTCTCGTCGATACTTTTCATGAAATTCTTTGAGTACCGTTTGAATTAATATCATAGGACTACCAACGTAATAATAAGATATTGGTAAAGGTCTAATTCACACCACTCGATGATGAATTGACCCAGTATGAAAAATATGTGTTTACGATTTAGTGGCTAGACCTACTTTCGTGTATAGCATATCTACCCAAAGTTTCTTCACAACCATGAATTATTTTACTTTTGCTGTGGTTTCATTATGTAGGCTACTAGGACAGTAGGACGGTCGTCAAGGTCGGGAAAGGGCCCTGGGTGGGTATTATGAGGATGGTCGGCAACGTCGGTGAGGGCTGGGGTATAATGGGGATGGCCGGCAAGGTCGGTGGGGGGGGGGGGGGTATTTTGGCAATCATTTTCTGTATACGCTATGCATTCTTGTCCGCTGTATTGTCTACTCTAATCTAAGTTTTAACGGACTACGTATGACCTATTTGGGGCGATACTCGAGCTAGCCTAGTATGCAAGCCAATCTAGCTGCTGCAAACGTTGCAATCTGTATATATCGGCCTTTATCCTCTGGGGGTTCTGCAACAGCAGGGAGAACTCGTCCAATTTCCGCGATAAAATAGCCGCGCACGTCGTGTGAAAATTGTTTATCATTTTCAGCCATAATTTTCATGACATACCCGGTACCACTTTCCTGGCAAAGAGTAACAATATTTCTCATAACTTTTCAGGAAAGCATCATTTATTTTTTACCCAATCATTAGGATATTGGATATTCTCTCCCCCGCTATAAATATGGGGGACCCCCCGTGATGGCCGCCCATGGCGTTCTCTCTCTCTCTTTCTTCTTTTCCCCCTTTTCTTTTCCTTTTTATCTCGATGGGTGGGGACTAGGCCTCCTACTCCTCCCCCTCTGACTACGCCAATGCATGAATTGCATGATAAATTTCGGCTGTAATTCGGGCCCGACCAGGTGTAAATTCTACTACAAATAATGGGGCGCACCGGCCTAGACGATTCAAATTTCCTGGTCAATTAGCAAATTCCTACTCACCTACAGTCGTAACAACAGAGATACAGAAATGAACTCCGTTAAATAAGTTCCACGGTAACGTTTCTTCCCTCTCCGAATTTAACACGTCTAGGGCTAACTCTGCTGTTTTGTCCAGAATGGCCAATGCTGTTTCGTTTAAGACATTAGCAGCTGTGCCATTGAGTGCCATCCTCAGATGATCGAGGTTCTGTACTATCGTATGCAGTGTTACAATCTGATGAGGCAGGTTTGATTCTTGATAGGGTTTTTCTACTAAGGTGAACATAATCGCCCCTAGAAACAAGTAAAGGGTCAGGCCAATTGCTGACGTTATCGCGTAGTACACCCGTTGCTTCGTCGACATGTTAACTCCCTCTGTCGCGATTGAAATTTCAGTAATCTGAAGGTTGACATCTATTATGAAGAGTATGAGTTACAAAGATTTTATAACAGCGTCCTCACTATTTTGTTGGTTGGTGTTACGTTACACACACACTCTTCTAGCGAGAGGACCAGTATGCAGCAGGGAAACACGAAGAATATGAACCGAAAACATAAATAGTTTTTAACAGTTTAAAAAATACTCCTTGTAACTGTAACCTACTAATGGATACTAATGTATGTACCAGTAAATGTAGGCCTACTATGTTAAAGAAACCTTTGAGTATTGTATAGGTCTAGGGTATAGTAGTAAGACTACTGGAGGTCACAGTCTGCGAGCAATACAATACATACCGATAATGGTTAAAATCAACCGTCGTGTGGTATATTAGGTATCGCAAAATAATCCGCACGTCGGGTTGGATTTGAATATTAAAACGAGTTATTTATTGCGATGAGTGGCCAACGATTTCGACAGTTGATTATTCAGTGCTATTTTCACTAGTACGTCATACGGCAATCTTCGGGCGTTTACTCAACCAAAGAAAGAACACAATATAATGGGTGTGTTTACATAATTATTGATAGTTGTCAATGGGTTTCGCGAGAAAGCTACTCAAAGCTTGGGGAAGAGTAAAACCGCTAGAAGTATAAAGAAACAAATATAAGTTACGACCAAGAATGAATAAATCAATTATGTAAACCCCCCTCCCCTCCCTCCACCTCGGATGAGAAGGCAGAAGACACAAATCATAGTTACTGCAGATATTGCAGGTATTCATATTCATAGTTACTGCAGGAAACTGCAGGTATTGGTCACTAGTCCGGGACGTTGCTGGAAGGGGGGATCCCACCCGAATCTTGGTCAAACTGACGATAGTTGGAAAATCGGAGTGCAACAGTCGGAATTTCAGACTACCGGAAAGTAGTAAAAATGCACTGTCAGTTAGTAACAGTGGCGGACACTGAATACAGGGTTTGGAGAAAGGGGGCTCATTCACGAGGGCACAGCAAATCACCGAAGGATCGTCTACGGCGGGGTCCGGGGGGGGTCCCGGGAAACTTTGGAAAAGAAGCCCTTATCGTATATACGATTCCCCGGGTCCTGAGGGCCTTACAATCATAATCAGGACAATCATTTTTTCAGTATCTTTAATGTCTGCGAAAAAAGGGGGCTTGCATGGGCGGGTTGAGCCGCCACCTAGATCCGTCCCTGATTAAGAATATGAAGAGGGTTTCGGACAAACTACAGTTTTGGGGGCATCGAAATAAAAAAAATCGAGCGCTTCGCGTGAAATTTTGGAGTTGTTCCTGTTATTTGGTGTAACTTACTACCGCACGCCAATTTTTCAACTATTCGTAAATTCCTGCTCATACGAAACTAAAAATATAAATGGATTTTCAGTCAAAAGTTACAGTGTTCGATGAATGCATTTTAAAGACATTTAAGAACATATCTGAAATAACAACAGGAAATACCCACCCACCCATCATGAAAAAGTAAGGGGAGAGTAAGGTAGTGTAAAGAGTTAATAATTATTCAAAAAGTGTCTGGTAAGGTTGTGGCAAAACAAGTAAATACTTGGCCTATTTATCAATGTGTCTGGAAGTGTGTGCCAAAGTTTAATAGCTTTATAACGGAGTGTGTTTTGTGCGTAAGAAGTCCTAGTATGAGGAAGATAAGGATGATGTGATTGACGAGTGTTGTGGTTATGTACAAGTGAGTTGGGAGTGTATAAATGAGGAGGGGCGGACCGGCCCACTGGGGAAACCGTGAAATTTCCCGGGAGCCCCTCCTATGTCGGGGGCCTCTGGGGCCCTTCGGGGGCCTCGTGGGCCCCTCCATATGCTATTGCGTGGTGGGGGTGGCTCTTTTCTTTATGTAAATTCCCGGTGACATATTTTATTCCAGTCCGCCCCTGGAAATGAAAGAAAACTGTCGATGAAAAGCTATGTGAAATATATGAAAACAGCTGTGCTTGCTTTAATTATGTCATATGATTTAAGAAGATTGAGAGACTTAAACAAAAGGTTCGTGTGGTCACGAGGACCATGTTTATATGTCTAATTGCTCTCTTTTAGAGTTTAAACAACTTGTTTAGGTAAGTGTTACTAGAATTAGACCAAATTGTAGAAACGTTTTTCAAAGTAGAGTTCTAGTTTTATCTTGATGAATAAATCTCTGATTTATCAAGTTAATAATGACTAATTACTATTAAGATAATCGTAAAGGTATGCACCAAATAGATATAACACAATGTCGAAATATGATACAAATTTACGGGAACTATTTTATATCGACGCGCATTTAGATTGAGACGAACGCAATACAGCAAGACTCAACCCGAAGGCTGAGTCTTGGTACCCATTGGTTTCCATTTATGTCAGCTCTTTTGATAGCAATACACCACTGTTTTAAACTTTTCGTATCGTATGGAAATGTCTGCAACCTGCTATTTGAGGCATTTGATCACCTACGGGGAAAATCAGGGATACGGGTATACGGCAATGCAAAAAAAAATAGTTCCGCCCTCCATGGTTCCGCCCTCCATGGTTACGCCCTCCATGGTTCCGCCCTCCATGGTTTGCTACAGATCGGCGGGCATCCCATTAGTAGCCTACGGCAATCAGAAATTGTCTAGCTTTAAAACCTCTCCAGTTGGAATTTCAGACTCTACACTCTCCAATCAGAAGCTAGACAATTTCCTAGCTACGTCCATACTAGTACTACATTACAAGCAAGTGCAATACGACCAGAAACATTGTCATGCCGGTCCCACTGTGGACAAAACATCTTCTCGGAGCAAAAAGGTAGGAGAAGCCGCCTCCCCCTCTCTCTGGTTACGCTAGTGAACTCGGAAGAAAATATGAAATGTTAACAAAATTCAATTTGCAAGATGGTGATGGCTTCGATTCGTATAGGTCTACATTCTACAAATACTACTGTGTAGAAAATTTCTATGCTTTCGTTTTGGTGAGAGAAGTTCAAACTTTGTTGGGGTGGCTGAGACCTGTCGGGAAAAAGCATACCGTACACATCGACCCATACAATAATTTTGGGGCTCCATTACTCCCCGACGACATAATTTCCCCGACGGGGGCTAGACCTCCCCGACAAGGGGATGTAGCCACGCCCCTATCCCCCTGCTGGCGCCACCCCTGCTCAGGGATAACATTCCGATCCACAACCTTTTGACCCGGAGTCGAAAGCCTTGCTGCCAGGCAGTTTGCCTCCCAAACAAACCGTTTTGCTACTGGTCAAATCTCCTATGGCAGTACAAGCAGAACAATTGTGGCAATTCCAAATACCATCGATTAGAAAAAATCGAACAAACTTTCGACCATTTGGAGATTATTACCATTTCGAGGTCCAAGATATTGACCATTTCACGTTTAAAAATGAACAAATTGGAATTTCCGAAAGGGGTTAGGTGCCGAGAACACAGCCATTGTATATAAATGTGCAAGTGCCATGATGGACCAACTTGTCACCTTCCAGTTGATGGCTCGGGGCCCTTTTCAAGATTGTTTTAGTGTGGGGGGGGGGGTCCAAAAAGGACCATCGTGACACTATCTAAGCGGAGCGCTACCATTGGTTGGCGCGTAGCGTATGGCTTTTTTTTGCCAAAAATGCCTCCCAAATTCCAAGGCCTTGCAAGCTACATCTAAACATTCTTCATTTGAGATATCATGTTTCAGAAATTTACACTTTGAAAAAAGGTAAATTAGAGAGAAAACAACAGTAAAATCACTTTGAAGGGGAAATAGGGCTTCACGTTACTTTGTGTTACGTTACTTTACGTCACATTATAAGGGTTTGGTTATAATTTGGATAGCTTTGAGTTATCAATATTTGTTTTACATGCCAAAAATGGACCTAAATGAGCTGAGTGGATGGGCCGTGTAGGGGACTGACGGAATCTCCCCCCCCCCCCCGTTGGGGGGGAG